>JAGDQP010023648.1:11549-28906 GCA_022664845.1 Lepisma saccharinum | reverse complement strand
TTGGTCGAACTTTTTATGGCAAGCAAATACCTTAAACTTCCTTCATATGTACATCTTGATTTTATCCCAACGACTGCCTAAAAATTGAAAACTAGATTATGATTCTTTTACCAATGCATAGACATATAAATGTCAAAAGTTCTGAGGTTAAACAATGATTTCTTCCTCCAGCTCAATATCTCATGTTATCACAACCAGTGAGCAGAAAGAATCGACTCCTAAAGTCTCTTAATCTGAAAACAGTGAGGTTAATAGTGAAGTGGACTACTTTCAGTTATACGTAAAAATGGTAATTACTCCCAGAATCGTATTTTCATATGTTGCTCATTGAAAAGTGAATGAACTGTTAATTGTGATTAAAGTTATTCCTGCAAATTTCGACGCTTTTCGTGTTGAATATATTTCACTCAAACACGAGAAAATGAAACTGAATATACCTGTAGACAGTTTGTTAAAAAATAAGATATATGCAAATTTCGTTAGCTATTTAAATGCTAGTAGTTCCGTACGGTGGCAGAAAGTGGTCGCCAAGGACATTTCAACCTTAAACGGTTTCGAACAGTTATGAGTACAGGGCATGAAATCAATCTTCTATGAACAACCAATATCATGTCTTGAATTAAAACACACAGAATGCTAACCCAATTGGAAATTTATCCAAAGCAGCAGTTTTTTTTACCCAAAACGGTTCTATAGAGAACCCCGATGCAAGGCTTCGTGCGATATTTACATATGCCTACTCAACCCAAAAAACTGGATACCTGCCACACATAGGGTATATTAACCTAGAAGTCAACCTCAGATTAATGTAGATAATTTGCGCTTTTATACGTACGAGCATGCTGCGATGCATGCTCCTGGCGGCATGCTTTCACAGCAAAATGCTCGCTTCACTGGCTATTATAAGCAACAGCATACTGCAAGCTTATCTTTCTCTGTCTTTTCAATTCATATGCAGATAGCTTGTACAAACGGGTGTCGGCAAAAAATTTTCCAGGGGTTGTCAAGTAGTAGTAGCCTGTTTACTCTCCATGTTTTTAGCACAGACCATAAAGGATTAAAATATTGCATACCTCTAAGCAAGTCAAGTGTGTTATTATTATTATTCGAAAACCAATAAAGATAAATATATATTCCGGGTAAGGTACTGATGAACAGCTAAAAATATATTTGTTAAAAAAGGCTGAAAATGGAAGTGTGAAGGTTACCTGACACCTGATGTATTGGAGGGGTACACATGGTCAGTTAACACGGAACGAATTAATGTTTGAGTAGCTTTTTATTGTTTTGTCCGTACAATTAAATATTCGAAAGATCTTATTATAAACGCTAACTTATTTTAATATAAAATATGTATTTCTGATTTAGTCTTTTGGAATGGCAGATGAACTTTTATTATCTTTGTTGTAGTAATAAAACATGAACACTTTTGGAAGAGATATTTGTTGAATGAGGATAATACTAATGTTCCTGTACAATTTACCTTTTCTTTCCGTTTGTCATCAAAGGGGTAATTTTGCACCACATAAAAACAAATTGCAGTTTGTATGACCGTATTTAAAGGTTGTAAAACATGATGAAACACTGTACAATTCAAGATTTAGGTACGTCCTCTATCGCTCAGCTTCATTCGTTCGTATAGAGAGAACCTATTCTGCCTATACATTTCGTAATCCGTGATACTAAAACAATAGATCTCGCAGCAGTAACATTTTATGTGATGTAAGCAGGAATGTAACGCTAAATTTTTAGGTGAGTATACGCTTCGCTGGTTGTAACGACACCTCACACTTACTATATCATATATCGGCGTATTTCACGAATTTTAGGTGGGTATATGGTGATGGCTAGAAACTTGACATGGGTATACCCCTTATACTCTCCATTACATCACTGGATGTGAGGGATTCTGCTAGATTCTCCCCATTGGGGAGTGACACCCTTCCCAATTATTGAATTCACGCCCTATTTTTTTTATGTTTATATATAAACCTTATACATCTCTACTTTTATCCCAAAAGTTTTGCTTTACACTCCAAATTGTATGTTCTTTATTCAAAGAATGTTACAATATGTTTGTTTATATATAAAATTCTCTTTTCTTTCGTCTTGTGTTTATAATATTTCAGAGAATTCACGGAAAAGGGCTAGGTAAAATCAGCTTATTTTTTCATCTTATACGTGTTACCGTCAAAATATGAAGTATTCTATACAATGCCTCATTGTACTTACGCAAAGTGTTTTGTAGAGAATTATTCGGTTATACGTTTTGTTATGTCAGTTTAAGTTAGGTTTGATTAGGTTAGATTAATTTCGGTGTTTCATACTTTGCCTATCACGTCCGGGTTTTCCAGGACATGTCCAGTTTTAACCTGTCTAGTAATGCCATTCTTAAATTTAGTTTATTCTTGAGATTGTCAGTCATTTTGGAAAACGGTAGGGTTGTTTTAGTATCGTCCGGGTTTTAAAATGGTGGTGTTGGGTTAAAATCCTAATTACAACACCAACAGGGGCAATAGATGTAAGGATTTAATATTATCCGTGTTTTTGACATGAACAATATTCGAATAGGTAAATTTTATTGTTGGTTTAATTTAATTTTGTTGGGTGGTCTCATAATATCCTGATGTAATGCGATGTTGAATGTTCATGCCATCTGCTAAATCTAAACAAACTATATTTTCCCATACAGGAGATTTTGACATGTAAGTGGTATATGAATTTCACTAAGTTCAACCATTTACGATGGATCATTGAAATGAATGTAATGATTCTGTATAGTACGAAAATGTGTATCCGCATTATTGGTATACGTATGAGTACTGATATTCGAACTTAGAATAAAGTAAGTACTTTCTGAAAGCATGCTTTTCCTTTAAAGTGTATTGTAATGCTTGACGTTTCAAATTGAAAAGGCAATATTTCACCACCTTTGCCTTTTCAGTTCACGTGTAATGTATAAAAATATAGGCTTTACCTTTTTCACGTAGTGTATATAATCAAACATATACAATTGCATTTGTCCATAGTATTGTTTGTGCACACTAATTCTACGGAGTAACTTACCAATATTATTTTGTGTTTTTACTATATTAAAACAAACATTAATTTCCGAACGGATATTATAATCCAAATTACATGGAAATGGTGCTGCAAAGTTTAAAATCAATGGTCATCGTTGATGACTGTGTGGAATATATTGAAGAATGAGATTTTCTACGTTTGGACCATTACTAAACCCAAGTATGTTTGTAATCGCGTCGTCATTCCAATTACATATTGAAGTCGATGTTTCATAAATACTTGATCACGTACACTATCGTAATGCAATATGTATGGATCTTTGATGCTGTTACATCATATCCGTCCTCGAGACCGGTATGATGCGATCATCTGCAGCAGCAAGTTCAGCTTCTACTTTTTATTCATTTCAAATACTGTAAACTATTCAGCAAGTAAAAGTCTCAACCATACTTTTTAATCTGTCTTTCCATTTGATCTCTTTAGAGCTTCCGCTTGCTGCTGCGCTTTGATCATATTTGGAATACTATATACTAAGGTTTATATGGGAACATAGCACCCGATATAAATTTAATATTATATTGTTTTCTTTTCCCCTCAGTTTGAATAGTAATTTCTTCTTCCCGTTGCAGATTATAAAAATCAATAGTTATTACGTTAAACCCACCACCCAGTCTCCCGTCAAATGATGTGGTTGTACAAGTTTGGTCTTATACGAAGCAGTTGTATTTTCAAATACGTGTGCACGTACATTGGTGCACGTACAACTTCAAGTAAAATTGATCTGCATGTTGCGATGACGTCAGGAGGCCGACTTAACGGTTTGGCGAATATTCATACTTGAAGGATAGCCTAACCTCATATTCATACTCGAATATTCATACTTGAAGGATAGTATTTGGCATATATCCATCCATTATTGGGTTTCAAGACTGTCAATAAAGTACAATTTATTTTTGCTAACAAACACATTTTGTTATTCGTGACTCTAAAACTTCCCTTGAAGGGATCAGCATTCCTGTCTTTGATTTTATAGGTGATGGCAGAGTCCTTAACAGAACGGTAAAGGATAAAGATTTCACGCGATCATTTCTGTAAGTACTCTGTTTCCAAGTTTGTTTATATTCACTCACACGAGCATAATCACCCGACTGCAATGTACATTTTTGTTTAATTTTGGATTTATTTCTGTATAAGGCTTGTAATACACGATTCGCATTAACATTCAACACGTCTAAAGGCGCCAATTTTATTGTGAAATGTGTTGTGTGATTTTACTATGTACGAGATCGGAGAATATGTCAATATACGTGTTTTCAACCGCAAAGTACTTTCATATTTTTAATGTACGAATAAAACACTGGAAAGGTGTTGCTTATATTTCCGAACATACACTATAGTGATTAACACCATGTTCTTCAAACACGCATTTTACCTGTTGGTTATAAAATTTCCTCCATAAATACGTTTGGTTGTGTGTTAATGGTAACGTCAAGAATTTGAAAGTATTTGTTACGTCTTCGGCCATAGTGGGTCCTGTTTTTTTTCTTAGCAGGAATTCAAGGCTCAAACAGCGAAAGTCCATCGATTGAACATAAAATCATCATTATACTTTACTACGTTTTGCATATCCACTAAGTCTATCCATATAGATCCCTCACATAATATTGTTTCCGCGGAATTTGTTACGTGCAGGTGCGTATAATGTATATCCATCTTGTGATGCTGACCAGTTTCTTAATATTTGTTTTGGTGTTCCTGTTTTCCGTTTGAATTTAGCTTTACTTGGTGGAGATACTGGCTCCGTATACGTATAATACAATTTCATAACGACATACTCACAAATTATAGAATTTTAAATTTCTTAAAATGCTGTTGTTGTTATTACGTTCGATTGCTTTCGGTTCCTTGGTTCTGGTTACCCTCGAATTTGGAACCGTTGTTGTTTTAACAGATCTGTACCAGCACCAACCTGGAAACTGAGGGGTTCTTTAGAATATTAATTTGTTGAGGTTATGATTTTAATGTATGGAAATGGATTGGATTGCGTGGTGTTCGTCGTTTCACCACGTCATTGACAAGATCGATAATATTTGATCCTGGAACGAGGGTGTTAAAAATGATTACTACATCAATCGGATCTCAACTGATACGATTGGATGCTTGCAGCAGGTCTCCTGTTTTCTACTTACCGTTTTCTGGACATACTCAAGAATGAATTAAAATAATGGATTCGTAGTAGTACTGTTGGTTCCTACGTCCGATCCCACCAGTGGTAGATTAATTGGTTTATTTGCTGGTGGAATATGACCCAAGTATTTATGCAATACCTATTGATAAATTTTCCATATTTCCTGTGTTGTAAGATCTATACGAGTAAATATAGTTTGCATTTCATTGTGTAATCGAGCTTGGTGTTCTTTATTGGAATTAACAGCTAATGACAATTGAGCCGTTTCATGTTCTGGCACCACAATGTTCTTTTTAATTGTGAAATATCCATGTTATCGATTGAAGAGACTTCCTGCAACTGCACTTAATTTGGGAGCTGAACAAATTGGTAAAAAAATCATCAATTTTTTCCACTAATAATGGGTGCCTACGTATTATACTGGATCGTACAAGAGACTATGCACTTAACGTTTCCTTATGTTCACGTAATCTTTGTTTGTGACGAGGACTACAGCGGATGATACCATTTACTGTGCTTTAGCAATGGTACTCATTATTACACCAGATGCATTTTGGATAAGGAGTTTCCTTTTTAGCCCTTAAGCTTACAAAGAACACTTAATTTCAGCAATGTTTCAAGCTTGACATCTCGACGTCAACAGTGTGTGACTGGTGTATGAATGTTTTTTACATGTGCGTAAAATATATCATCAGGAAAAATGGTTTCGACAGGAAAAATATTGGCACGTGATTGTAAAGCGTCAGGGATTTCTTGCCTTAAAACAAATAAAAAGTAACTATGCAGTTTAGTTGTAACCTGTTCAAATACAACATCCTTGCTATGCCGCGGCATAATTTGTCTGTCGTGTGAGGTATTTGATCTGGAACTTATCTAATTTGTTTTTAAATACCACAAGGTAATGTGATTTCAAGGAAATGTCATGCACATTTTTACCTTTAGGAAAAAAGTCTTATGTACAATAAATATCACAGTTAAACCTTTATGATGAGCGTACGTGGTGAATAGATTTGCAACGTTATGATTAGCTTTACTCATTAAATCATCAAGCGTAATTAATGAATTCAGTTCAAATTCAAATGTTTCAATATCAGGAATGCCGTAATTGAATTTAATGCTTGAGAAAGTAAGGTTTGATCCTGCTGCTCCGTAGCGCCAAGGGATTTTATTTATTTTAAAATTTAACATTGTATCTTTTTACTAGAAGCTTTTATCAACAAGAAACTACTCCCAGCCATCGATGGGCCAGCAATCAATGATGGTTCAAGGGTGTGCAAACTGCAACATCCTGACTTGAAATGACTGTGGCAATAGAGTATTCCCTTTTTATACCACCATCAGCACGACGAAAACCTTCCTGACGATCTTTTTACATATTTACAAAATAAATTATTCAATAAATTAATGTATACATATATTTACAGAGATGTATCTTTTAGTTTTGTATTTAGCCATAAATTAAGGTACTACAGTCCGTTACAGTTGCGTCTTGTATGATGCGTCATCTTTTGATTGGTGTGACCTGATATGTTTTTGTTTGTAGTCGTGACACAATTACAAACCCCGGCTTGCGTCGAATATTATTGGGGAAGTATATAACTTCTTTCTCTGTTTTTTTGTAATTAATTAGTAAAAGTAATGTAATGTGATTTGATCAATAATATAGAGTAATCAAGTAATTTTGATATTTTGTTTTACTTGTATGCGGTGCGTATTATCTTTAGATCCTAAACCAATGAATTATGTCACCTCCCATTCGTCAGGCTACTCATTGTTAAGCGGACCATGATACCTGCCAGTTGCAAGTAGAAGCTTGTCATTCTTATTCTCAATGAACATGATAGAATCTATATCAACATATAGGAGTTTCTTGTAGCCTATGCTTTCCAACAGTTCATACTTTCAGCCGTACCCATGATTTTATAAATGTGGCGGGGGATATATTCGAGAATCGAAGCGAATCATTAAAATTATGTTTTCCTTTATAGGTGATAATGAGGCTTTTATCTCCCACAGGTACGGTGGGGAAGTGGAAGCAAGGGTACTTTTATTTCCTATTATTATGTTATTTTACATTTCATTTAAGTCTATTTATTCAGATATAAAATGTTAATTCCTTTGTATTTCATGATCCCCATGAGCGCTTGTAATGGACCAAAGGGTTTTATTATTATTTTGTATTGCTTATCATTTGCATACATTTTCTCTACTTCGTTTCACATAACTAGTTAAAACTTCAAATTTTACTCCATTTACGCATTTCGGCGACATTTAGGTGCACTGGGCGTTGGAGTCAAGTACTTGAGTATTGCTTTTTGTTCTTCCCTATCATTGGTGCTTTATTTCACATCATTAGTAAAAACTTCAGATCTTACTCTATTTAAGCATTTGGGAGCCATTTTTACTTTAGATGACCCATGTGGGGCATTTGATGCCACTGGTAACTACTGGGGGAATTTGGTCCTATTATTAAATTGTATGTACTACAATTTCAACTTCTTCGCGATTACTTTATCATTAAAAACGCAATCAGCAAATCGTAAACAGGCTCGGTCGCAATGTTTGTCGGCTCTTTTGCCAGCGTTGCCGCAGTGGGCGCGGCTACCGAATCGAGAAAATAGTCATGTATCTGCCTACGATGACAACAAGGCGGCTATGCGGAGACACCCAGCTGCGTCCCGGCAGCGGGCCTATTATTAGCAAATGTTGTTTCCACCAGCGGCAACAAGGTGGCACCCAACCGTGGCCCTACCCGGCAGTAGGCGTATTCCAAAATTGTTTGTGTTCCCACCGTTGAATAAGGTTAATGGAAAGTAACGGTCCTTAACAATATATGGCAGCACTACCTCCGTACATGTCTAATGTATTTTTATCGTTGCACGAAATTTCAACTCTGCTCATATAAGAGAGTTCAAATTTTCGGGGAAGAAAGTTCATTACCAATTCCAGAGTTCGATCAATGCCGATGTTTAATTTTTGTTTTTTCTTCCTTGTTGATAGAGGTTCATTTTATAGGCCTAGATATCCAGAATAAAAGTCACGGTCTTTCAACAATAAAGAAAAAGAATATTAAAAATCGACATTGATCGAACTCTTGCATTGGCTATGAACTCTATTCCATGAAATTTTTGAACTCTCTATAGGAGAGGCATTGAAATGTCGCGCAAGGATAAAAATACGTTAATATATACGGAGATACTGCTGTCATTTTTTGTTGGATATAGTTGCTTTATATTAACCATTAAAAACAGCACTATTTGTACCGTCACGGAGAAATGTATTGCTGGGTCATAACATTCAACTTATATTTATGGGTCAGACACTTAGATATGCCTAAGCGACTCAGGCCATACACAGGTTGGGCAGCCGTGAAAAACCCACTTTAAATCCCAGTGAGTTTTAATTTAGTTCGTCTTAAATGATTACGTAGGTTACGACACGTCACAGAAGTGCAGAATAAAGAAAATTATTTATTTAGATTCCTATAATTCAATCATAGCTGTCATTGAGACTCTAGAATAATATTGCTATTTTTAATCTACAACATTTTGTGATATTGAAATACAAGGACAGTATTCGTGTTTAGTCTGGGACTTTGTTGAAGTCCGCTTTTTTCATACAATATTCTCATGATGAAACTGAGGAGAATCCCTGGAAAACATCAGTCAGAACCACCTCGTGTTCCAAACAACATGTTTACCGATTTCCGTTCCAAAATTTGCGACTTTATCGCCTGGACCACAACCACTGAGTAGTTTCTCTTTTGTGGTCTAGTGGCTGGTGTTCTGAACGGCCAAGTGACACTGGAATGAGCAGAAATTCAGGCCCGCTCAGGCCACTGAAGTTCAGTGCTACAGAACTTACCTCTTGTGCCTGGGGTCCTTGCTATTCCAGCTTGTGCTATGTGGGCTTAGTGGTGAAAAATTCCATGTTCATGGGTTATCTCGGAGTTTTCTGGCCTCGTACAACTTTCGTTACACCAAATCTCCGGTCATCATCCATTCGGTGTGACTAGAGACTGACAGGACCGTTCAGTATGGGATTTTGAAAACACTTGGTAGACATGTAGTCCAATATCAGAGATGGTGACTGATCTGCAACATTTGGGCCCAGGATAGGCGCTGAAGCTAAGATATGTCACCTTCGCTTTTTACATGTGAAGTCAATGGAAGCATGTTTACGACGGACACTCACTAAGTTACAGAGTCCTATTTTCATGAAACTTTGTATGTAGGTAGAGTGTACCTAGGTAAAAAAACAGGCAAAATTATAGTTGCTATGCTGAACAAATATCAACAAGGGGATACGAGGAAAATAGAACGTAGAAGGCAAGTAAATAGACAGCCGAGTAAAAATGTATTTTCTTTTACAAGCTGTTATATATATTGAAAGAAATGACCGTTAATATTTTATGTAAGGTGTAATGACATTGACCTCCATTTTGACTCTGCTTTATTTTTATAAAGTATTTAGTGAGTCATGTGATTATCAATCTGCGATCGAATGTTCCAAGAAACCCCATGGCGAAGTCGGTTTTGCCATAACTCTAATCTTGTACGACAGAATGACAAGCGTAATTGTTCTAGAGAATGTGTGAGACAAATGACGAGAAAATGTTTTTTGTTGGAACAGTTGAAAACCAACACTTACCGCTAGGTGGGGTAATAATTTTGAGATAGTTTAGTTTTCGTTCCTTATCTCTGCCATTCGTTCACTTTTCATTTTTACTCTTATCATAAACATACAATCTATTAGCATTCGTCTCACATATTCATCATGTCAATTTCACGTGCCATTTTGTCGTACAAGTTTCCTGTAATGCGAAAATTAACTTCGTCATAAGGTTTCTTGGAACATTCCAGCGCAGATTGATATATCAGTTGACTTACATATTATTTTTAAAATCTGAATCAAATATAATATGGCCGCTTTCAAAATGGAGGCATTATTATTATACCCTTCGGCACTTCTTGTCGATTACCAATTAATAGGCACTTGCTTTCAATATATTTAACAGTTTGCTAAAAATTATTTTTCTTACTATGTTGTGGATACGCTTTATGTTCCAATTTTCTCGGGTCCTCTTGTGGTTATTTGTTAACCATAGCAGTTATAATTTTAGCTGTGGTGCTTTACCTACGCACACCGTACCTACATAAGAATTTTAGTCAATATTGGGCTCTGAAATTTGGTGAGAGATCATCGTAACACGCTTCCATTGGCTTAACATGCAAAAATCAAAAGCGGCATCTCCTTGCTCCAGGAGCCCATTCCTGGCACAAATACTGCAGGTCAGTCACTATATCTAATATATGGCTATATGTCGGCCACATTTGGTCAAAATCCTAGAGTTAGCGGTCTGGTAGTCCTACCAAACCAAAGTTGCCTTTATAATATGGTTCACGAGATTAAAAAATATCAAACCCTACTTAGGCGGATCAGTCAGACAATGTTGAAGTTGTTTCTCTCTCCTTTTCTACATTCTCATTCCGAATGGCAGAATGCCGTGACTGGCCCCGAACCACGCCGTGGCGTGAATCTAGTGTTCAAACCTTAGAGGTCATTCCAGGAGTTAGGAAGTTTTTAAATCTGCAAAAATATGTATATAAATAACGAATCAAATCATTTTGAAGATTTTATAGAAGTACATCATTGTTTTAAGTGGCAAAGTTTGTTTTCCAGTCTAGGATTAGGAGAGACAAGAAACAACTAGAAGACTTTTTAAGGAGAAAATAAAATCAGAACAGAATGGAAAACAGGTAAAGGAGGCAGGGAAGCCAGTCCCACAAGTGAATAGCTGGATCACCATCCAAGAAAACTACGCCTTGGTGCACATTCGACTTGCTCCATGATTCGATAATTAATATATTGCAGAATAATCCATAGTACCCTAAATTGTCAACATAGGAAAAAGGAAATCTCTGAAAATTATCAATTTCGCCCTACAGGAGCCTTACATCTTTAGAGGTAAGTTACGATCAGTTTCAATTGCATGTAAGGTGGCGCTGGGTTGGGAAAAATCTAAGACAGCAACAGCAGTACTGAACAATAATTTTCAAGCTATACAAATCCACTTGTTTTGTAACAATTGTTAAACATGTATCAAAATGAGACAGCATGATACCTTAGTTTTGATAAACAATCCATATTTTCAAAACAGTACGAACATTAAATTTCATTTTCTGAAGCTGAGAGAAGCAATTCCGTAGTGCCCTGTCTGACATGATAGTGTTTATAAATAGTAATGCGACACCTCCTCTATAGGTCGCCACAATTAGATACCAAAGGAAGACTACTCGGAAGATCTTGTAGAACAATTGAAAACCTGAGATGAAATACATTAAAGAACAAGTCTACTTTTTAGTATCTGCATTTTTTGCTCATCGGTATTTATGTTCTAAATGCTCCTCACCTGCATAAATACTACATCCTAATCCCACCACAGAAACCCTTTTTTATTCAAAATAATTTTACTGAATAGAATAACATACGAAGACCATATACTGTTTTTCGTTTCTGCAGAAAAGTATACTCCAGTGGACTTGGGATGTTTTTGAACTCAGGTCTTCAATTGGTTCTAACCATCCATAACACCGGTCAAAGGCCAATATTTGAGGATCCCTGACGTTCTTCCTTTATCGACTTGTCATTGACTACAACTAGTATGGAAGACAGGTTACAAAGTTGGAAAGTACATTATAAAATATCAACAAGTGACTATAATATCATCACCTTCAGTCGTACATAAAAATCTAAATCAATCATACAATCTGCAAACAAAATTAAATTTGTTTAAAACAGATTGGCCAAAAGTAAAATAATGTTATAGCTTCTTCAAACTGGAATTAATAAAGATGAAGACTTGGAGACACTAGTTTCAAATATAGAGAAAGAAAGCGACATCTGTTGAAAATGCGTAACGAAAACTTAGGTCTCCCTACTTGAACAACTATTTTGACAGACTAAGAAGACAAACTGAAACCGCTAAGAAAAGCTATTAGAGTTCACAACATGCAGCAACAAGGGGTAGAGGATTGATTAAATACCGTATATTACGAATAAAGTACGATGATGAAATCCTCAAGCATAAGAAAATTACTCGGGAGAAATATCTAGAAGCGAATATGTGCGAGGACCAGTGGGTAGTCCCATATAGGTCATCGATAAAGTAAGTTCTCCAATGATGGCAAGAGTTCAAAAAGTAAATGGGCAGCTATCAAATACATGGCGAAAGTAATAAGTATGTTATGTGAGAAATTATTTCAAAAGACAGGCAAGAAGGCTTTCCAATTAAAAGTAACACCAGGCGAATAACCGAACTACCGCCAGTGGTGGCAGGAAAATCAGCAGATCTCAAAAATAAAAAAATAACGTAATAATTAGTACACTAAAGAACAAAAAAGGTCCTGGATTGGACAATATATTCAATGGGGTTGTTAAAACTTTAAGGAGGAATTGACTTCCTATCTTACGAGAATGTAGAATTTATGTATAAAACAAAAGAAATGTCCAACATTTTGAAAGTGGGCAAAGCATATAACTCTCAGTTATGGATATGATAGGGATCACGAGCTTGTGGATTTGTAAACACCTATAAATCTCCTGAAAACTTTCGGTAATATATTTGAGAAAGTACTGTATACTATAATTCAACAACAGAGGCATATAGATGACTGTGAATTGCAATATTATACATAATTTGGTACTGAAATATATACAGAAGATGTAATTTAAAAATTCTTGTGTGTTGTGTCAGAGTATAATACTGCAAAAAGTACCAGCTTTGTATGTTTGTAGACATTGAGGGTGCGTTCGAAATTATGTGGATGCAGATAGTACCCTGTAACTTGAGGGACTTAGGTACACCGTAAGAGATATGGGAGATAATACGAGATTACTTTAGTGAAATTAAACTGGTGGGGGAAGGCACGAGTGGAAACTTTCTTATAACACCGGAAATGACATGTCCGTTGTTGTCTGTATTGGGGCCGCTTATGTTGAACATACCAATCAAACCTTGCCTTGAGGAATTCGTTGAGCTAGGAGATGTGCGCGTTGTTGTTGCATTTGCGGACGATGTTGCAATCGATAAATCATGTAATTCAAGAAATCAGATTGAAGTTGCGAGCGGGGGCAATACTGCGTGCTCTGGACGATTGTTGTTCTAACAAAAAGCTTAAACTATCAACAACTAAAGCAAATGTTATTCGGAAAGAAACTAAAATGGACCCCTCGATCTACCTACAAGAACACAAAGTCGAAAGTGTAAAAAGCTTTAAATACTTAGGGATAATAATTAATTAAAATTGTAACTTCAATGAACAGATAAGGACACAAATAACAAAGGTAGAGAATTAGTCACAAGCTTATTTCAATTGCATAGAAGAACTTCAAATTGAATATATCTAAAATTGGAATTTATTAGAATTCTGTAATCAATAGAATAGGTAACTATGCGGCACGCGTGTGGGCACACATATTGTTGGTAAATAAAACAAACTATTTGGTCTAACATAGGCGCCCAAAGAACGTATTAATTAGACTTTGTGGCGTCTATAGGACTGCACCTTATCTTCCAAAGGCAGTCATAGCAACGCTTCCTACAAGTTAGATGCTAGAAAGAAAGCAGCAAAATATTGGTTAAAGAAGAAGACAAACCTTTAAGTGAAAAGGCTCCTTGGTAGACATGTAAAGGACATCTCGGAACTGCAGGAATTGTTTATAGAAAAAAGGAAGAAGAAATGGCAAGCAACATCAAAATGCCAAAAGATTTAAAACTTCATTCCGAATATTCAAGTGAGACAAAACAAACTCAAATTAACACGTGGCCTTGTGCATTTTCTTACGCGCCATGGGCACTATAGGAGCAAGCTGTACAAATGTGGACTAGTGACTAACCTAATCGCCTGTGTGGATAAATTGATACTTCGGAGCATGCGGTGCTCTGGTGTTCTTCGCAGGAACAAAACACCCTCATTGAGGAAAGACGCACTATTAGGCAAATACTAATATATAAAATTCTACATTATGGCGACTACGTACGTATACTAAATAATATCACTGAATACACCTCGGCTAAAATACATGAACTCGACTTTAGAAGGAGGGTGTAAGTGATGGTCGAGTGTGGGATGAATGTGTCCCGGTGACAGTAGGACCAGCAATGCTAGAAATGTGTCTGAACTGGAGTGTATCAGTGAGACTGGAGAAATTGGAGAAATAACGTTTCCGTGAACCAGGTCTGATTGAATGAACTATTGGAATCCAGCAGATACGGAATCCAGATGTGACTTTGTGGAAGAAGGTCTGCGTGTTTGCGTTGCATGTGTGTGTCTTAAATCATGTGTGACATTATACAGTACCAATGTTAGTGGATAATCTTAGTGTTCGTGTACTCTATAAATGCAAGATATCATTAATTTTTTCATACTAATCTCACACAGCAGAACAATGAGAATTTATACAGGTGAAGAGGAGTGAATAGAATCAGAATGTCTTCATCGTACCAACAAAAAGAAAATTCGTTCAGATCAAAACTGCATGGATAGATCTGGATTGACACTTTATAACAAACTGATTCTATTGTTTGTCCCTTTCCTTTCCTTTCCTTTCTTCTTCTTTCTTCCTAGTTATCCCACCTACTTATGATTTTCGTCTTACTTATGTTTATCTATTAACATTCGTCAACAAGTTGGAAGAATTCACACAGGTGGCTCTTCATTTTTTCTCTCTCTTCTTCTTCTATTTTCTGAACTCTCTATTCAATTTTCAATATCATTTCATATATTCTATTCTTATTGCATTGTCTTGAAGAAGAAGTCATCAACAATTAATCAATTATGGACACTTACTCGGACGCTGAGCTTGCGGTCGGAAAAGCTGTAACCACGGTGGAGTTGAGTACTCTGAGTCTCTGTCGCGCCTTAAGCGGGTGAAATTCTGGAAATTCGTACCTACACCATCGAATCATGCATAATTAGTATTAGGACAGCCATACGAATAAACTGGCCGCATAGACTCCCCGTCGCAGCAGCGGCGGTGAGTGCTCTGGGGAACTGTTGTGCCATTTGCAGTTTGGAGTCTCCTAGGAATGTTCTATCTCTTATTGAATTGCCATTCATAATTATATAAAAATAATTGTACAAATAAATAAAGAGCTGTGTTTGTTTAAATATGATTCATAGTAACGGTCATTATAGCCAAAGTTAGTTACACCACACTAAATATAACCTAGTATATAATATGTAGTTATTTTGGAAACGATTTTTATAGAAAGGGTTAGTATAGGAACATACACTCAAGTCTCTTGTTATTTTTGGTTTTGTGTTTTTTTGTTGTTGTTTGCTTTTGTATGTAGTGTTGTTAATATCTGTTTTCATGTCCTATCCTCCTTGTCGTCGTCCTTTATCTTGTCCTTGTTCCCAATAAAACTTGTTTACCGCCCAAAAAAATCATTTCATCTTATCAATAAAACAAAATATTTCAAAATAAAAGAAACATATATTTGCTATGATGAAACCTAGCCATTTTTCTTTAAGGTGATTGCTTAAAAGCCCGGAAAATTGGGCCAAAAAGTTTCACCAATGACTGAGGCCACCTGGTCCCATAAAAGTCATTTGATCTGTAGATCAAGATTAAACAGATAAAAATCCACAATCCTGGGAACTTGCTGTTGCGAATATAACGTTCTACTAATTACAACACTAATGAACAAGTGCTTGTAAAGATCGCACAGATAGAATTAGCATGTCACAGCTGAAACGTGTCATCGGGTCAATTTACGGACAGCTGCCGGGTCTAGGATTCGAACCCGTTCTGACCCGGTGATCCAATTGTGACCCGGAGGACAAAGAAGATATATTTTTCTGTGTTTGAACAGTGTTTGTTTCAGGGGTGGCCAGGAACGGTGTTGCAACCCACAGAGCACGAAAAATTCAACGCCGAAATTCCACGTTAATAAGATTTTCCACACCAGGTCAATCGGTTTACCAGGTGACACGGGTCAATTTTTAGAACGGATCACTTATGTTTAGACCTTGTCTGATCACCAGGACATCAAAAGTCGCCGGTTTTAGCTCTGAAACACGAACACGCACAGAAAGAGAGATCGTAAGTAAGGAGAGAGAATCAATAAGTAAAATATTAACATTAATATGAATAAAGAGAGAGACGTAGAGAAAGAATTGAACACATGATAAGATAACGTTAAGGAAAAGAAGAAGAGAGAGAGAGAGAGATGACAAATATGAACATATTTATCATTGTGTTAGAGAACTCACTCACTGTTTACTCCGATTCTCGCCATTGATGCCTCGTAAGTTCTCCAACCGAAGATTAATATTTCTTATCAGGCACTATTTTGTGTGATAAAATACACTGCCTGGTTGGGAATCGTACTGAGGTATTCAGTTTAGAAGTCTAACAAAATAGACATACTCCTCATGTTACTCTACCCAAAACAAATGTTACGGTGTTTTTTTTTTCTAAGAATAATATCATGAAAAGTGGGTACTTCAGATTCATGACACATTGTTAATTGTCCTGTTAACTGCCGTATATTTTATTTTGCCTTTCCCAACCAACATTCGCAAATCGTTTTCTTTTCTATAATAACACACGTGTTTGATTCCACATTCTTAAGAATTCTCCGTTTAGTATTAGAAGTCACTCTTTGATTCTTCACTATCGGTTTCTAAAATAAAGAACTTATCATGAGCAGGTTAGAACCGATGTTGGCTAGCTTCAGTACTGAAAAGATGAGCACGTTATCCCTACACCATCTTGCCTAACCATTCAGTTGCGAATGGACACATGGTTTATATCATGAAGTAATCAATTTCGTTTCTCAAGAATCTAAAGTGCACCATTGCTTTTTGTACTCTGTGCATTGTTTTTATTTTACTGCAATAGTTGTTATTAAAGATGGATAATATATATTATTACGATATGAGGTAGTGTGGTCAGTCCCACGCTCGACCGCCTTTACCTTCCCAAGGTGCCCAGGAATACCAAGGGCCCTCCGGTAAACAATTTGATAGTAGGCTGCGTGCACCTCAGAGCGCTAGGCATGAGAACACTGTGAGAAAATTCTCCCATGTCCTGGCCGGGAAATTAAACCTGGGCTGCCCGATTTGTAGTCAGACCC
>JAGDQP010023648.1:0-11149 GCA_022664845.1 Lepisma saccharinum | reverse complement strand
TGTTGATGCTGAGTAGACAGTATTCACTGGAAACAATTTATGTTCTATGGGTCGCCGATATCATAACACTTTTTGTTTTTACTGCGTGATCTAATCGTCGTCCAATACGTTCTGTCTTCATTGCAACAACAAGCTAATGACCCAGTTTTACCCAAACATAAGAGACAACGCGGCCCAGTACAATACTTGACTCGAATAACCCGCTGACCCAGTCTTCACAACATAATCAACTGAGAATTTTGGCATTTATTTTTTCGTGTTCTGGGGGTAACACATCTGATACTGGTCACCCATGAAATAACACTGTACAAATGTAAGGATGTAATTCAAAATTCAGGTTTGTATTCCGGGTTAATGAGTCTAAATCAGGTTACCAGTTCAGGCCTCTTCCTAAGCCTAGACCCGATGACCCGGTCCAAAGTTTGACCCGGTGACACCTTTCTGTCCTGTTTGGTGTCACTAGCCTAACGCCTTAACCTACACGACGAAGTGGGTTTGTTCTTTTTACAAATTTTTCTTTAGATCACAATGGCTCGTGATGTCTTCAAACTTGCAAAGTTAATTTTACTCATTTCCCGGCGTCATGAAACGATGAAATAATGCACAGTGACGTAATGCGGGTTACAATACAATATCTCGTTTTTACTTTCACATATTTCTGAACATTTATATATTTAAAAGCATATCCTAATAGTTTTAATATGTACTTTTTTATCCTAAAATAAAAACAAGGCTGCAATGATGTTGCTTTTGACTTGTTGCAGAACACTTTAAGAATTGGGTCACAAAAGTTTAGCTTGAGAATAAGTATTCAAACATCGTAATAGCTGGAAAGATAATGAACAATATTCATAACTAAAAAAAGCATGGTTCGCGGTCTCATATACAGACACGTTATAAATTCTTGAAGTGACGCACCCCATGCTTGTTTCTTAAATCATGCATAAACATAAATATTCTTTACTTATTAGTACGGATTGATTAAGTAAATCATGTCTTTTAAAAGTTTTGTTTGTTATTTTTAATTAATTAATTACGTTGTTTATTACTATAACAGTGTTGAGAGTACAAAGATAAATGCTGCACTCTAGACTCCTGAGAAACGAAATTGATTCCTTCATGGTGTAAACCAAGTGTCCATCCCTAGTTGAATGGATAGGCAAGATGGTGTAGGGGTAACGTGTTCGTGTTTTTAGTACAACAGCTAATAGAAGGATTTAAACATAGCGATTGTGAAGAACTGAAGAGTGACTTCTCATACTAAACGGAGAATCTTTAAGAATGTGGAAGCAACCACGTGTGTGTCACTATAAAGAAAAAGACAATTGGCGAACGTTGATTGGGAAATGTAAAATAAAGTATAAGGTTGGTAACAGGGCAACTAAGAAAACTTCACTGATGTGAAATATTCACTCTATATGTTGATATTCGTAGAAATTAACACTATGGGATCAAAATGGGTTGGAATATTATACCGTGTGGTGGTCCAGAAACTGACCCGGGCACCCACTGACCCGATAACTCGTTTCAACTCTGGTGTGTTCGTTCAGTATGTGCAAATTGTTATAAACGCTAGTTCATTAGTGTTGAAATTATTAGAAGGTTGTATTCGCAATAGAGGTTGAAATTATTAGAAGGTTGATGCAACAACAAATTATCAAGATTGTGGATTTATTCCTGCCTGATTTTCAGGTACAGATCAAACGGTTTTTTTCGTTTTGTTTTTAACCGTGTGACCTGAACCATAAAGAAGACTCTCTAGTTCGGTATATAATGGAAACCGGCATCTGGGACGCGTAAATACTGGCTTCTTACTTAACACGTGCACGGTATGTACAACAGCCAAACCACCGTTTGCAAGGTCGTAGCGTGGTGCAGTGGTAAGATGTTGGCTTACTCAATAAAACCCCGGGGTTACAATCTTGGCGGGGGCAAGATTTTCTTATATTTTTCTTTCAAACTATATATTTTATATGTTCATGTTTATTAAACTGGTCGTCAGTGAATATTTTTCTCCATGAAACAAATTGTTCCATGTAGTTTTTGAGCTGCTGAAGAAAAATCTGGGGTTCCTTTTGGTCCCGTATCCTCCAATTTAGAAATAATGTGATTAATATTGTTAATCATTAGACTCTAACCCAGAATTTCGAAGGAGTCGCAGACCTTCACGTTGGCCCTCCTTGTTCCCCACTATTCATATCAGAATCATAAACGATACCCAGTTGGAAATCTTAGTGAACACCAATTCCAACGAGGCACATTTGAGACCCATCCCGCCTAATTTGTAGAGAAGGTTGAAATAATAATATTAGCGAAAACTGATTTTTTGAGAAATTGTAATATTTCAACACTGGCGCTACGCGGATAAAAAATCTTATACATTGATGTATAACATATACAAATCAGATTGCTCTACCACAATATGAGAAAAATGGAAACCCGACATTGCGCTATGAACACCATGTAGGACGAGTTTTAAAGGAGAAACAAATACACATTGCAATTTAGAATTATACATATGTAAAAGATCCCACTATATCAACCAATTGCATACATAGTTGATTGTTTTACGTGTGATCTTCCTCCTGTGCGTGTCTGCGGTGTCCCTAACCAATACCCAGCAAATCTGGGCAAGCATATTTGGCTTCTATTGATAACGATTCTGCATTACTGATATCGTTTGATAAAGCTGATCACCATGCTCATTATTTTATCTCCAAAATTTGATGGAGAGAAGTCCAACTAGCTGCGCAGGAAATATAGTTTCAAAGAAATGTTGCATCCATGTTTTTCATAAATGTTTATAAATTGTCCGCCTGTGTATTTTTTTATATTTTCAGCCTTTATGTTGCCTAAGAAGCCGGAGTACTAACTCATGAATTTCACCCAATATTGAAGTTCAGCAATACTAAGCGACGTATCGAAGTCTTGGTCCAGCATGAAATATGCAATTGGGACAGTTAGGAGGATGTTGCCATTCTGTATCAAAATAGCCATAAGACTGCTCTTGTAGGAGTCGATGAAAAGTCTTCACCCTTGTTACATACGTGCCAAAGTTAGATGAAACAAACATCTGATATCATGAAACTTAAGTTAGAAAAAAACTTTAGCACAACGTTTATAATTGTCATAATTGTGCCGATTTCAAAGTTACAGACATGCTTACAATACTGCAGACTGGATAGGATAATGCCGTTCCTTACGCAAATGTGATAGTCGAGCCCGAGATATTAACTATACAAGAAGGGAGAAGTGCCACTAGGCAGTACACATAAAGAAGTTGTCAGTAATGTTGCAAATTCCCCTCTAATCAGCCCTCAAGACATATATCTACCCCCACTCTATATTAAGCTTGGTCTTATTAAATACGTTGTTGCTGCAATAGACAACAGTGTAGCAGGTTTTAAGTAAGAGGCGCGTACATTTCGAAATCTCAGGGCCAACAACGTAAGGCTGGTGTGTTTCTTAACCCACAGATAAAGAGATCTGGGACAAGAACTTCGACACGTTGCTTAACCCTCTCGAACTGCTACGTTCTGTGTAATTAAAGAGTTAGTTCTCCGCTTGCTTAGGCAACACAAGGACTGAACATTAAAAAAAAGACAGGTGGACACTTTACTGAATAGTTATGAAAAACACTGGTGCAGTATGTCTCTGAAACTGTATTTCCTGCAAAGCTGCCTGGACCTCTCTCTAGCAAACCTCTTAGTAGCATTGGAGAAACGTTATTAATGTAAGCCAAATATGCTTGCACACTCTTACTGGGGATAGGTTAGTGACACCGTAGACACCTATAGGAGGATGATAACACGTAAAACAATGAACTAGGTATGTATGTTGGTTCATATACTGAGTATGTTTTACATATGTAAAGTTCTATATTGCAATATGTATTTTTCTCCAAAAAAATCGTCCTACATGCGTTCATAGAGCAATATCAGCTTTCTATTTTTTATATTGTGGTCGAGCAATCTCTTATTTTTATGTGTTATATATGGATATTAAATTATGCCTTACTGAGGTTCTGTCCGCATAGCGCAAGTGTTGCAACATTGCAGAAATTTCTAAAACAAAACTAGTTCCTCGCCAATTTTATTTTCCTTCTTCTTCTACAGTTTAACCGTGATGGGTCTCAAATGTACCTCGTTTGAATTATTGTTCACTGAACTTTCCATCGAGGCATCATTTGTGATTCTGAGATAGTTAGTGGGGGAACAAGTGTGGTCTAGGTGAAGGTCTGCGACTACTTTTCATTCCGGGCTGGCGTCTAAGGATTAATAATATTAACCACATTATTTCTAAAGTAGAGGGTGGCGGACCAAAACTAACTTTATATTAGTCTTCAGCAGCTCAAAAACTACAAGAAACTCCTTGTTCATTGAAAACTTTTCAAAGTCGAATTTTGTCGACCAGAGTTATTAACTTCGTTTTTGTAGTTTTCTTAAATTATCTTAAATTAGTGACAATGTGTTCGTGGAGATTAGGTAAGGTTCGGTGATATAATTTTAAATTTTCTGTTCTCATATTCCAAACTAGATGTTAACATGAGCCATAGAGTGAGATGTAAAGGCCGTAAATAAAATTCAAACTTCAAATGGAACCGGGTGTAATTTGCTGAGAGTAGCGAGTTTAATGGCTAATTTAATAACACATTTGGTATGCTCTGTGTAGTTAAGTGGTTAGTGTATGATACCCTCATATTCAATATTCTTGGTTCGAGTACACCATAGATTTTGAATTACTTTCTATAATGAATTAAGCGCTTTAAATGATGTTCAGGATTGCTCCAGAAATCGATTTATTCAGTAAAGGGAGAAAAACACAAGACAGAAAGAGAGAGAGAGAGAGAGAGAGAGAGAGAGAGAGGTATCAGGGGAGAGACGCAGACTGTATAATTGATCGACGTTAAAATTGTATTTATTTCATGTCTTTCGCCATTTTCCTTTACTTCTTTCTTACTTTCCCCCTGTCTTTTTCTTTCTTCTCCGTCTTCGTCCATGCTCTCTCTCTTTCTGTCTCTCTGTGTGTGTGTATGTTTGAACAATAAAGCTTTTGTTGCATTAAATATTGACGATTTCTGCATGATGTCCGTATTATTATTTTTCTTTGCTTTGCTTTAATCCCTATCTCTTAGAACGTTACGTGAATGGAATTTTAGCTTATCTATCTAATGGGTCTCTAAATGATGATCCACGACTCTCTCTCTTCCTTCTCCAAATGAAGGAATATCTTGGCATGCCATGTTTTGCCGCATATATGTACTGTTATGTTGTCTGTCTAACTATTAGGCGTACAGTGATACAATTCTCCTGAAGGAAAGAACAGGTATTTCTTATAATTCAAACCTCAACTTATTATTATAAGTGACTGTACAAACACGCCAAAATTGATATTAGCTTTTTAGCGTAACCGCATCTATGAAACCAATTAATCTAATACTGTAAGAGATTGTTAAGTATTTATTTTAGGAAATCATGCAATTAGAAATTATTTCTGCTCATAATCGCACGTTGTATGTTTACATTAAAGAATTGTTTCAGAAAATTCTTAAATTAGGCATTTTCGAATTATGTTGAAAGCAAACTCAAAATTTTACTTTAGTTTTCCTCGTGTTATTTTTTCGGAAATTTGTTACTTGATTTCTGTATATTCAATCCACACCTTGTACGTCATAAAAGCAGATTGTAAACAATACAGTCGTCTTTGTTTTACTTACTTTTAAAACCATTTAATCAAATATTTAAATCTTGAAAGTAATCGTTTCTAAAGCAATGTTCTTCAAGCTAGAGAATGAAGCATACATTTCATTTCTACTTACTCATGCTAAAATTTTAGAAGATCTTTTCTATTAGGTTTGAAGAATATAAACAAATAAAACCGAATTTCGAAGTGACATCTTGATCTAAATAATGTAAAGTTGTCTAAAGTTTCACCGTTCTCTTGCCCGATGAAGAGCATTCGCGTGGTATGGTCTTTTCTCCTACTTGGATTCTTGAAACGTTCTCAAAATGGTTTCTTTTGGTTAGGCTGATTTATATTTTTTGTATATGCCATGAGAAAGATTCTTTTTGACTTCAACGTAAATGACTATTTTGTCTGAGGTGATGATTAGAGGTTTTGTGCTGATGGATGAAAATATGTATCGAATTTCTTGAGGTTCCTGAGGTGCCATCGACTTAGTTGTTTTCCAATTTGAAATGCAGCCAGGATAATTATGTTGTGGTGCTTGCATAAATGATTGGAAATTGAGTGGCTGAGACTCAGTAGCTATCATATATGGCTCTTTTCTTGTTTGACACTTGATCTAACAAGGCACACGTCGCTTTTCGAATTCCGTAAACTGGTTACCCTTGACTACTTAAGTTCCGTTTTACTTAGCTGTTATCTTCCTTTGTGCCGTATTTCAATTTCAATTTCCGTACGCTGGTTGTTTATTCTTTTTCAAGTTTTTATGACTATGTTCGTTTGTGGTGGGTTTGTGTTGTCATTTCTAATAAGATGGTTAGGGAAGAGTTTTTTTCCACACACGTTTGTGTTCCATGCCGTTCTCATACAGGTGTAAGATTTTAGAAAAAAAGGAAAAAGAAAAGATATTGCATATTTCTGCTAATTACTGTTTCTATACACTTATTTCCTTTGATATTTAAGTGATATTACAGGCCTTCTGGATTCATTAAACTTTGCAAATATATTAGAAAACAATGAAATGATCATAATCAGGCAAATATCTCAGTTTTACACTTTAGTGGACAAGGGACAATTTGATAATAATCTCCACAATTTTCATCTCTGGACAATTAGATTGGATGTGCCTGAACTCTTGTTTTGATTCAATCTATGTTTCTGCCAACTATTTTGTATTTTGTCACATTTTCAGCTATTTTGTACATGCTTGCCCTGTGATGAGGCTATATTTTATTTCGAGATCTTTTCGAAGTTGAGTGGTTGTGGCGCTGGACCACCCTCTGTATGGTTGACGTGTGTGTATTCTTGCAAGTCAAAGATTAAAAACCATTCCCAACAGCGAAAAGAATCAAAAGAGAGTTACCCACATAAACATATGTAAATTAATTACTGACTGAGGCCTCATCCACTAGTGGATTGAATATGGCTGTGATTTATATAAAAAATATTATCCCGCAATATCAACTCAATATTCAAAAAACAAAATTATTTTTTTAAGAAAAATAATATTAATACTTACCTAGTTCCTCCGCGTAACACTTCAGACCTTCAAAAGAGCATTCTTTGAATTTGGCTGAAATTATTTTAATAATAATAAATTATTAAAGATTTTAATAAATATATTTATATGTAACCTATTATAAAGATATTTATTTAATCTGTATATGTACCAACTTATTTAAAATAAAAATGAAGACAGCAGTTTTCAGGATACAAGTTAATCCATTTTTACACCAACAAATTAAACAATGAATTCAAACCAACAAATAAATAATATCAGTTTCTCGTTAATTTTATGTTATTTATTTATTTACAGAAGGTTTCAGATACAGCACAATTTGTCATTTTACACTGAAAACATTAACAGTAAACATAAAAGAACAGGAAAACAAAAAGAAAAACAGTTACAGAGATAGTATGTTTATACATGTTATAGGTTGATTCATTTACAAATATGTCAACGTTATCTGGAAGATGATTGTACGTGCCCACAATCCTATTTAGAAGGCAACATTTACCCTCACTGTTCGGGTGTAGAAAATATCACTTGAGCGTGTTGTTCTGCACGGTATACAAAGGTTTATTTCACCAAGCAGCTTTTCACAAGAAAAATGACCACTGACAAGTTTGTGCAGAAATATAAGATCTAAAATTTTGTTTCTTACCGTGGTGGTTTGATATTGTGATATTTTAGTATATCATTTTTTCGGAGTGTACGGAGATGAGGTACTCTGTAAGAAACGATGGCAAGAAAAATAACACGGAATTTAATTTATTTAAATGAGCAGGGCAGGCCATTGACCAAATAGGAGAACAGTATTCAATAGTTGGGGCAACGTATCGGGCTTCGCCGATATCAGTGAAGCGGTAAAGGAGATCCAGTTTTCTCATAGCAGACGAGATATGATATTAATGTGTTCAGCAAAAGTAAGTTTACTATCAATAATAATGCCAAGATCTCTGAAGGTGGGAACTGTGTTTATGTTACTATTTTCAGTTTTGTAGGCGTAGTTGATAGGTTTCTTTTTTAGCGAAATCGTAAGAGAAGCACGCTGTTCATGGTTCAGGTTTAGTGCCCAAGACGCACACCAGTTCAGGAGACTAGAAACATCATTTTGAAGAGTAAGAACATCCTTTTCAGAGCACATTTACCTGTAGAGCTTGCAATCATCAGCGAATAAGGAAATATTGGTCGGGCTATTGGCAAATAAAGAAGTCAGATCATCTAGGTATTATAATAACAGCAGTAGACAAAGGACACTGCCTTTAGTGACACCAGAGGATAAGGGAATAAAGTCAGAAATGGAGCCTGTGAGTGGGACTCGTTGTGACCTATTACTGAGATAGTTTTTAAGAAGGAAAGTAACTTACCATGCGTATTAAAACTTGAACTTAGTTTGTATATAAAAAGATCGTGAGGAAAGGAATCGAAAGCCTTAGTACAATATATCAGATATGTCAATAGTACAATATATCAAGCTGAGAATTTTCCGATATGCTATTTATAGCATCAGTCAAAAGAACAGATAAATCTTTAAGACAAGATTTCCCTGATATGAAACGGTGTTGTGAAGAGTTTAGAAACAGAGCTACAAATTTAGATATTCTGCTTTTAATGATTTTTCACATATAATTGAGAGAGGAGATAACAGAGAAATAGGTAAATAGGAGGACACATCATGTTTGCCTTTTCCAGGCTTGTGAACTGGAGTGATACTAGCTTTTTTCCAGCTAGCGGGAAACATGCCATCTGTTAAACATCTGTTAAATAATACAAAAATGGGGTGAGAAAGAGAGTTGGTAACAGTGCGCAAGAAGTTTGTATAGATGTTATCTGGGCCAAGGGCACGATTTTGAGGTAAAGACGAAATCAGAGGTTAAAGTGGTGGACAAAATCAAATATGAAAGTCGCGAGTTCTAATAGCACAGTTGACTGAAATCTTTCTCACTACAAACTCGATAATTGTCTACCAATGTTTCTAGAAATAAGGAATATAAGAAGTTTGTCATGAAATGTAATAGTGCGGTTGCGTACAATATTTGTAGTATGTTGGAATTTTGTCAACTAGAAATTTTCTGCAAATTTATAGCAAGTTTCCAGTTTTGTCAAAGTTGCTGCATGTTTCAAGACTTGCAATGTCAACTTTGCTGCAAACTTCATTCACGTTTAATGTGCTACCTGGGCTCAACCAAGTTTAGATTGTTACTGATTTTCCTTACAGTGATAATATATGATAAATGTATCATGCTCGATACTATTTGGAAAGCCTGGTTCCAAAAAAACGCCTTTCAACAACTACATTTTGTTCGTACTGATAAATATGTTTCATTCTTTCCTTCTATTCGAATTTTCAAAGTTTTACAAGTTGTACGAATTTCCCGAAAATGTGTCAAACAATTTAAATTAGATTTTAATTCTTTCTTTCATTATACATAATACAAAGAATAAAAACGCAACGTATCATCCATCTGAGCAGTAAAGTATACACACCATGATGAAGAATTGGAAAGCCAGTACCAATTGTCCGATTTTGATGGGACAAACACGGTTTTGATCGTTTTATTGTCTAAATTAGAATGCATCGACATATGGCGTTTCTTAGAATAAATACAATAGTGTACAAAAAATAGCGTTTAAGGAGTAACGGTTGTCATCCCGATTACAAATAATAATAATAACTTATGTTAAGCATGCCAAATGGTATTGCCCATTGATAAAAAACAGATCCTGATAGTTTACTGCCAGCACTGCAAAGCCCTCTCGTACCCACATGGGTACGATTACCTCATT
Source organism: Lepisma saccharinum (assembly GCA_022664845.1). Classification (NCBI taxonomy): domain Eukaryota; kingdom Metazoa; phylum Arthropoda; class Insecta; order Zygentoma; family Lepismatidae; genus Lepisma; species Lepisma saccharinum. The sequence continues at coordinate 1,173 of JAGDQP010023648.1, read as the reverse complement.
TTGAGAACAACTGATCTACACTGACGAGTAAATACCAAATATCCAAACAAATATCCTCACTTGTGTGTAGTTCAAAGTATTATCACCCTGGGGGCATTATTCTCCGAAATCACTAAAGAGAAAGATAGCAACTTTTAAATATACATATTATGGTTTAATTTATTGCAAATTATACGTACTATAATATCTTCAAGATAATATGTCGAATTACCAGTGAGCCCGTATATATACACGTCATTACTTGATGATTTTGTTAATATCTACTTTTTGATAATACATATGAGTACATTTAAACACAAACAATTTATTTAAAAAATTACAAAGGGCCGAAACGAATTTCAGTGTGCAAAATCATTATTCAATTATGTACTTTATTTTATAAGCGCGCGCTACTTGAGAACATTTATAATTTTGACGGCTGGGGTACGATATTCCTTTGGTAAACTTTACTTTATATGGGTCAGTCAAGTAACTGTTGACTTCGGCCGGTTACATTTATCCGTCACGTTAGACATAAAATACACCCATGCTCTTGGCGAAACTCGAACCTTCGATTGGTTGGCTTAACGCCTTAGACCACACGGCTACCCAGGCAGCTGGTGAGGTCACAAATTTTACAGCTGAAAAATATTTCCTTATTTTCACGAAACACGATAGTAAAGTGTTAGGCAAATAATTCATTTTTAGTTCATAAGCTAATAGGTTTAGTTCATATTAATAGTTTTAATTTACAATTATGCTTTTACATGTGAGTTTCTTCTACCAGAATATATTAAAATTCGATTTAATCTATATGTCATGTAAGTTACATTACGCACTTTGAACTGACAATTAATTTGAACTTTATTTAAGGCCTTTAGGCGTCCAATGCTCAGGTCAGGATTGGGAAGGGGAAAGGATTTGTGAAGGGCCTATTTTGAAGGTGCAATCCCGACTTTTTCGTGGTGTGACAGAGGAAAAGCCCTATGAAAACCTTAGTCAGGATGGTCCGCTGTTGGGATAGAATCCACGACCTCCACCAGGCTACTCCAACGCTCCACCACTGAGAATGAACAACGAGGAATGAGCGGGACTTACCTAACTATTCCTGGCATCTAGTATATATTATATTCGTATATTCACATCTCCAGTATATGATTTGTGTGGATATGTGAATTTATTTATGGCGTTTAA
>JAGDQP010023647.1:5717-28906 GCA_022664845.1 Lepisma saccharinum | reverse complement strand
TTTTTGTTCAGAGCACGTGATTCTGAATCCATCCGCTAGATAGCTCTGCCATAGACGTCATATTCTACGATGAGGTCTATGGCAGATCTAACTAGCGGATGGATTCAAAATCACGCGCTCTGAACAAAAATCCATTAGTTTTAGCGCAGCCAGAAATGGGGAAGCGTGCTAAGTCTATCTATTATGAGGTCTATGCTTGTATTGCGCAATATTACGTGACTGCTTGAAACTTCGGTCAATGTCATCCTGTGCCAAAGCAGATTCCAGAGCACGTATTCCGATACAGTGTTTCTAAAAGAAAATTTCTTGCCTTAATTATTAAGTAAATGGTGCAAACTCTGAACCTTAACAGAGGCTTCAGAAAGGCTCAGGAACGTATCTACTCTATTAAAAATGTGAGCACCCTTGAAAATGTACTCTTTTCTCTTTTGGTGCTCGCATCCACGTCAGAGTGCTGATAGTTTGTGCTCCAATTTTAGGGTTGGCAAACACACACACACTGGCTATTAGGGAAATGTATTCCAAAAAGTAAGCAGAACAAGTGGAGAAAATTAATTACGAATTGCAATAAAAAGAAATTACCTGTCAGATTAGTGTCGAATTCAGATCTGTCACCCAGCTGGGTGGGGTGGGGGCGATTTAATTCTCCAGGGAATGCGAATAATGATTTTTTTTTAAAAAATCAGGTTCAGTAAATGAAAGTAAATCGAGCTGCCTTAGCTCAGTTGATAGAGCGTTGACTTCGCTTTCGGAAGCTTCTGAGATTGATCCCAACAGCCGCCCATCCTGACTTCGGTTTTTCCAGCATTTTCCTTCAATCTTCCGAAGTAGGCATCGACTGACTACTTTCTCACAACACAACTTTCCTACCTTGTCCTGGCCTGAGCCATACACGCTTAAAGGCCTAAAATATGTTCAAAATTAAAAAGTCGATATTTCTGAACTGAAGACTACTTTTCTCATTGTTTATCCTTAAATGCATGGTCATTCGTCTCCTCCATATTTATCTCTTATGTAATATTTGTACGGTCGTAAAATTTTGCTAGAACCAACAGACTGGAAGATGAGCAAATAGTTAAATATAGGTACAGACACAAGTATTACATTACTCTTAGAAAGCTAAAGTAAAAGTCAAATTACATCTTCAGCAAATCTAATTCCAACCATCCTGACTGAACGTCTCCCGGATTTTCCTGTTTCACCAAGTGAATACCGGGATGGCACTTTAAGAAAGGTCACTGCCGATACCTTCCCAATCCTTGCCCTACAGGCCTATCTCTGCCTGAGCCACAGACGTTAAAATGTCTTAAAATAAAAATTTTGATTCAAATTCTATAAAAGATTAATTTGTACAGGTACCCACTCTAACCTTCACCCTTCCTTTGAAAATAATATATAAAAACTTGTACGAAAATATATTTAAAATAAGAAATCACAATGTTAATAAATGACTAACTACAGTATAATTAGCTAGGGTCTCAGTGATGGACTTCTCGGTCATTTACTGAATGTGAGTTGAGCGGAGTTTCGAAAGCTAAAGCTAACCTAACCTTTTACTTCTGAAGTCGTTCCAACTTTCCCATTGAATTAACTTATGATGCAAGATCGGGTTAACCGTCTAGGAGAAGGTACATTACAAAGAATGACCGAATCGAAATACAGAGCGCTGACTCGCTCAACTCAATTTTCCCATTTTTTGAATTAAAACAATCTTTGGCATGACGTGGATATACGAGTATATTTAAATTTTTAACCAGATCGGATTAACCGTCTCAATTCCAGAAGATCGGATTAACCGTCTCGCTCAGATCAATATTTTTCACATGTTTTAAAAAATTAAAACCATTTTTGGCATAACGCGGGTATATATTTAAGTTTTATCCAGATCGGATTAACCGTCTAGATTCCATATCGGATTAACCATTTCGCTTCGCTCACTCGCTCAGCTCAATATTTTCACATTTTCTAATTAAATCATCTTTGGCACCACGTGGATATATACTTCAATTTTTATCCAGATCCAATTAACCGTAAGAGTTACATTACAAAGAATAACCGAATCGACGTATCGCTCCGCTCACTCGCTCAGCTTAAAAGTAAATTAATCTCGGTCATTTACTCAATACCCCACTAGTTCAACTTAATACTTTTCCTTACTTTTTAAAACAAACTTTTTTCAGCATGACGCGGATATATATTTAAATTTTTATTCAGATCAGATTAACCGTCTAGGAGGAGATGCACTTCGCTTCGCTCACTCGCTCAGCTCAATAACTTTCTCGATTTATTAAACATTAAAACCATCTTTGGCATGACGCGAATATATATTTAAAGGAGTATTGCGCATAAGGGCCGTTTTCTGCCCCTCAACCGATTTTAATGAAATTTTACACGTAATAACTAGTCCATGGGAGAGTTCCAATAATATAAATCCTATGTCCATATCACTTCCGGTTATCATGGAAAGCGCGTCCAAAAATGACCACTTCCGGATTCTATTTTTTATAGTTTTGTTCAAAATTCATTCTCATATCTCCAGAATGGCTTAAGCTACTAAATCCAAATATCGTTTGGAAGGTACTAATATAATGAGCATGTTACCGTGTAAACTAAAAGACTATATATCTTTAAGCGTTTTGGAGATACAAATTAATTTTCTTATTTAAACGTTCAATATCACTTATAAAAAATGCACCTTTCCTAGGAAACTTAGCCCCCATTAGTTACAAAACGTTACTTCGCTCAAATAATCTTTATGTGATGTAGAACATATTAAAAAATCATTTTGTAGCTGATGGGGGCTGATTGTTAAAAGAAATATTTTATACTCTAAAGGTGGGTACTTCCGTATACTAATATTTATAGTGTTGTTCAAAGTAAATTCTGGTATCTCCAGAATGGCTTAAGCTATAAAATTCGAATTTCGTTTGAGAAGTACTAATATAATTAAAATGTTGCAGTGTAAACCCAAAGATCATATCGTTATCGGTTTTGGAGATACAAATTAATTTTCTTATGTAAACTTTAATTTTACTTTTAAAAAACGCACCCTTCCCAGGAAACTTCGTGTTGTTTAACCATCAGCCCCCACTAGCTACAAAACGATACTTCGCTCAAATAATTTCCATGTGATGTAGAACAACATATTCAAAAATTATTCTGTAACTGATGAGGCTGATGGTTAGAAGAAACATTTTATACTAAAAAATGGGTACTTCCGAATTCTAATATTTATAGTGTTGTTCAAAATAAATTCTGATCTCTCCAAAATGGCTTTAGCTATAAAATTAAAAATCCAAATTTCGTTTAAAAAGTACTAATATAATGAAAATGTTGCAGTGTAAACCCAAAGATCATATCTTTAACCGTTTTGGAGATACAAATTAATTTTAAACGTTTAATTTTACTTATAAAAAATTCACCTTTTCTACGAAACTTTGTGTTGATTAACCATCAGCCTCCACTTGTTACAAAACGTTACTTGGCTCAAATACTCTCCACGTAATGTAGAAGAACATAATTATTCAAAAAACATTTTGTAACTGATGTGAGCTGATGGTTAGAAGAAACATTTTATACTCTAATGTTGAGTACCTCACATGGAAGCATATGTTTGAAATTTAGCTAAATAAACCATCATATGTCTGAAAGTTCTCATGATATCAAAACCACATTTTGTGTGACAAGTATGGATATTGTGAAGATATCACAATTAAAATTTCTAGTTGATAACTTCATCCGTGTTTGAAATAGAAAATATTTACTGCTTCTCTCGCTGACTCTAGGAGCACGGACGCTAAAATATCAGAACACATGCTTAAAAGCAACATCGAAGAAATGCGAGCATGTCTTCAAGAGGAAAATATTTTCATCGCTGACACAGGCTTCCGGGATTCACTCCATTACTATCACACTTAGGTTTCTAATCTGAAATACCAGAGTTCTAGAAGAAATGACAAAAACATCACACGACCTTGTAGGCAAATAAGTCAATGATAGTAACAAGAATACGGTGGGTGGTGGAATCTGCGAACAACAGAGTTAAGCAATGGAAGGTTCTGGATCATGTAATATCCAACACACAAATAGGTAATACAGATTACGTCCGTATCGTGTTCCACTTCCATTTGCAAAGCCTGTCGGCCTGCGCTTGTGAGAGACATGTCTACATATCGCAAGCAAAATACAGTTACTTGTGGGGAAAACTAATGATATACACGAAAATGTATTGTTAATAATGAACGGTGGAATAGACAGAAAAGCACAAAATGTAATTGTCACACAAAATATAGTTTGGATATCATAAGAACTTTCATAGATAAAATGGTTTATTTAGCTGAATTTCAAAAATATACTTCCACGTGAAGTACTCAACTTTAGAATATAAAACGTTTCTTCTAACCATCAGCCCCCATCATGTTCTTCTACATTACATGGTGAGTATTTGAGCGAAGTACTGTTTTGTAACTAGTGTGGACTGATGGTTAAACAACACAGGTTCCTAGAAAAGGTGCATTACTTATCGTAGATAAGTAAAATCAAACGTTTATATAAGAAAATTAATTTGTATCTCCAAAACGGTTACAGATATAGTCTTCTGGTTTGCACTGCAACATTCTCATTATATTGGTACTTTTTAAACGAAATTTGGATTTTATAGCTAACGCCATTCCGGAGAAATCATAATTTATTTTTAACAACACTATAAATATTAGAATTCCGAAGAACCCATTTTTTAGTATACAATGTTTCTTCAAACCATCAGCCTTAATCAGTTACAAACTAACTTTTGAATATGTTCTTCTACATCACATGAAGATTATTTAAGCGAAGTGTCATTTTGTAACTAATGGGGGCTGATGGTTAAACAGCACGAAGTTTCCTGGGAAGGGTACATTTTTATAAGTAAAATTGAACGTTTACATAAGAAAATTAATTTGTATCTCCAAAACGCTTAAAGATATGATCTTTGGGTTTACATTGGAAGATTTTCATTATATTAGTACTTTCCAAACGAAATTTGGATTGGATAGCTTAAGCCATTCTGGAGATATGAGAATTTATTTTGAACATTATAAAAATTAGGATCCGGGAGTGGTCATTTTTGGACGCGCTTTCCATGATAACCGTAAGTGGTATGGGCATAGGATTTGGATTATTGGAACTCCCATACGGTCTAGTTATTACGTGCACAATTTCATTAAAATCAGTTGAGGTGCAGAAAACGGCCCTTATGCGCAGTACTCCTTTTTATCCAGATCGGATTAACCATCTAGTAGATAAATTTCGCTTCACTCACTCACTCAGCTCAACATTTTGCCCATTTTTTTTTTTTTTTTTAATTAAAACCACCTTTGGCATGATGCGGATATATATTTAAATTTTTATCCAGATTCGGACTAACCGTCTAGGTGAAGATACATTTCAAAAAATGACCGAATCGAAGTATAAAATGCTTCGCTAACGCACAGCTCAAATAAACTTTATTCCAGGCGTGGAATTTGAACCTCCACAGGCATTTCCGCTCTCCCTGATTCGCTCTCCCTGATTCGCTCTCCCATGTTCAAAACTGTTACAGATAACTGTTATGTCTTACTACAAAACAACTAAATACAAAAGAAGAAAGTCTATGTAAAGAGTTGTGTGAGCACTTCCCGAGTGTGAAAGTGATAACTTTGAATCGGAAAAAGAAAATTATGGTTGGTGTGTGAGTTTTATCAGGTTGGTGCTAGAAATGCGTGCACGTTCTTTACAAACACACAATGAGGTTCAGATGAAAAGTATGTATTGTCCAAAACGATCGCTGTTAACCACATTGGAAGCACTAAACTTTGAACTTTAACAGAAGCTTCAGGAAGGCTTAGAAACGTAGCTACTCTTAAAAATGTTTAGTGGCACCTTTGAAAATGTTTTCTCTGCCCTTTTGGTGCTCCCGTCCACGTCAGAGTGTTGATACTTTGTGCTGCAATGTTAGGGTTTGCAAACACTCATACCATCCTGACTGAGGTTTTTCCTCAGTCACACCAGGCAAATGCCGGGATGGAACCTTTAACATAGGCCCTGTCCGATACCTTCCCGAACCCTTTCCCCTTACCTATTCCGGCCTGAGCTTTAGATGCCTAAAGGCCATAAATAATAATAAAAAAACGCACGTGTGTATGTTTTCTCTGACATCGAAAATCATGACAAATTAAACATTTTATCCTCTTCTCTACTATATATACACAAAACATAATACACCATCCAACGTAATATTCTAAAAGTCATTCTCCTCCTCCTCAAATTCAACAATAATTAAGTCAAAAATAAAATCCAATTCAATCCAAAAAATATACCATTTTCACCAAATGACCTTGAAAATATTAAAAAAAAAAAAGAAACCTGAGTTTAAGCAAATTTCACCGCCAAATCCCGGGGTCAAATTATTAAAAAAAATCACAAACATTTTGCCGTTTATAAAACAAAGTTTCATGGTCCACAGGAGGGGGTTGTCGAAGTTTAGAACCTTTGGGACCAAATATCTATAACACTAGAGTTATCGCAAAAATGATATAAAAACAAAACTAATAACACCTTCACGACGACTCTCGTTATGATCAATCTATACACCAAATTTCATGACCCAAGAGCCAAAGGACGGGGAGGATAAGTTACCTGTAGGACCACGTATCTCGGAAATGGTTAGAGATCGGCCAAAATTACTCAAATTTCCAACGTAAAGCATTACAAAATCATTGGAAACCTACAGGAAAAGCAGGACTGCTGTTCTAAAAGTATTCTGCCACTAATAAGGTTTAAGGTAGAAGCCTAATGATCAAACTATACGCTCTAGTCGTGGGGCGTGTTAGTATCTAAGCAACTGCTTCACAAACAAACATGAATGGGATGCTCACCAACCCGTATTTGCAGACAGCATGGTAGCACAAATATCTTCACCCCCTTTTTATCACACATAATCAGCGTCGGAGGCCTTCAATACCCGGAGGTCGAATGTAGTTGGCAATAGCAGCGGCCAGTCTTGCAGGAAGTCAGAGGGTCAAAATGCCCCTGTTTGGACGGTAGACTGCCAGGAAAACAACCCTGTAACAGACGATTACGAACTGTGAACGACTTGCAGAAAAAGGCGAATTAGATTGGAAAATGAAGGATCACATGGAAAATCATACGATTGTCAGAAATATGCAGGAAGAATGAAGAACAGCTGGACCTTCAGTCAAGGCACACGATTTACTTCAAAGGAACAGAGAATGGGAAGCACACTGGCTTTGGCATTATAATAAATAAACCCCTAAAGACGCAGACCACACAAATTTAAGGGATTTCAGAGAGAATAGTACGAGTCGTAAGAGAGACAGCACAGAAATTATACAAATGTATGCTCCAACAATGTCACAACAGGAGTAGAAAGTCGAAGGAGATACAGAAGATTTTAGATAATAGCAAATCGAATCAAAAAATAGTAATGAAACATTTCTGCAAAAGTGACGAAGAGGAGCAGTGACAGGAAAGTGAGAATCTTGGTAAAAGAAAGAAGAGATGAGAGAGGATAGTCGAATTTCCAGTAGCCAACAGATTATTAATTTCTAGTACTTCTTTCAAGCCGCCGCCTCAGACGAAGTGGACAATATAAAGGCCTAAATGGGGCTAAAAATGAAACAGATTATGTTCTATCGAATAACAGGGAAATCGTTCAAGACGTGTCTGTTCTTAACAGTTTCAAAATCTAGAATGTTCATAGGATGGTGAGATATAAGTTGAAACTAAATACCGGCCTGAGCATTAGATGCGTAAAGGCCAAAAATAAAATAAAATTCAACTGAAATTAAGAAAAAAGCTTATCAGAGGAAAACCGCCAGTTTCAGGATTAGAAAATCTGTCGAAAAACACAGAAATTCGAGATTTAACTAAGCAATAGATTCCGCGCTTTAAAAGAAATAGATCGTCAAGAAGACATCAATAGCAGAAATGAAATACTAACTGAGATAATAGGAGAGACAGTCAAGGAAATATAAAAGATAAAGATAAAATTAATTGTATGGGTGATAACAGCACTATGGCTTACGCCCTTACCGATACGGGGGATGGCCCTTATCTTTGTCACGTCTAAACATAGCTGTTAATTAATTAAAAGTATAAAATCATCTAAAAGCTGAAGATGTAAAGTGTCTTCAGTAAAAGGAAATAGTGGTAAAAACTAAAGATGTATCGAGTCTTTAGCATAAGTTAAAAACGTGAAGGCTGTAAATGGGCCTTCACAAAAATAAAATAATAATACTACATAAAACTTAACAGCTAACCAACACAATCATCTCAAATAGACGAAGATAAACCTGTCTCTTGAATAAACATAAGAACTCTTTGCAATATAGCTGATTCATCCCTTAATAATGACGCCATGTCATTGGGGATGTTATAACGTTGACTGAGATTATGATATCCTGGACAATCTAAAAGGACGTGACGAATACTTAAAATTCCATTGCATTCACTACAATGTGGAGGGTCCACACGTCGCAACAGATATCCATGAGTCATGCGATTGTGCCCTATACGTAGACGACATAAAAGTACTTCCTCACGCCTATTATCTCGGCAAGAAGATTTCCATAGAGCAACAATTACCTTAATTTGTTTCAATTTATTAACAGCAACGTCATCCCATCGTCGCTGCCAGTCATTCCGCGTAACCTGTCTATTATAGACTAACATGTCCTGAAATGGGACATGTTGGATATCAATGTTAGCTCCTAAAAAGGCCTCACGTGCAGCTTGGTCTGCCAATTCATTACCAACATGACTGGGTATCCAGAAAAAGACAACCTCACCACTGGCAGAGCAGATGGCGTCTCTCTTACATAGGATATCTTGCACGAGCGGATGTTTAGAATACATACTGTCTGTGAGAATAGGAAAGAGAGATTGTTGTTGAATTTTATAATTTGAAACATTCTAAGTGAATTTAATTTAATTCAGTTATATCAGGGCATTGTTGTTATTGAATTATGTGTAACGAATTTAGCAATTGTTAGTCTTGAATTGTGTTTTAACGAATTTAGAAGCAAGATTGTTATGTGTATCTTGATATATAACGAAACAAGCTGTGCTGGGAATATTTTACTTTTCTATTTAGAAGATTGTGATGGAAATAACCTTTACTGTATAAAGACGAATTTACGGAGGCAAGATTCACGGAATATACAGATGAGATAATTTAGATTAAACATCATATATGCATATAGTATGTCTTTGTTATGTTATGCGAGATAGCGATGATGAGGAAGTATCCATTCTTTGGATATATGTAAAACTAATTGAATGTAACAGACTTGTGTCAATACATGGAAATACCGGTTCATATCAAGTCTTGAATTCTTCATGCAAATTAGGTTAGCCTTAGTGGAAATCAATGACTTTTACTCAAGCATAGATTTGGGCCACTTCAGACTATTAATACTATTAAACTAACTAATCATATTGTGCTAACAAACAACAAACATTCATTTGTAATACAAATAAATTGGCAACATATAAAGTAGCAACAAACAAATTATTGGCGGGCTTCCCCATCTACAACAAACGCGCATCCAATAGATTCATCTGATTTCGACCCATCGGTAAAAACTGAGATAAACCGTGGGTACTGACTCTGCAATGCACGAAAACGTTGCTGGAATTCAATCATGGATGTCTCCGATTTCTTTAGACTGGATAAAGAGATAACAAATCCGTGGGCGGGCAAGTGTCCACGGGAGACGGAGACTAAAACGGACAGGGCAGACAGTTGGGCGGTCTGCATTCAGATTCTCCAACAACTCTGATGCTCGGATACCAAGTCGTCGGGTAGCGCGACGGCGTTCATATAGGGCTCGTTGTACTGGGTATACGACTAAATTATGTGGTGGGTGGCCTGCTAAAGATGATATTTTAGCAAGATAGCTCAGCACATGGTACATCCTATGAATCTCGAGCAGTGGTTCAGCGGCATCAACACAAAGACTGGTGACAGGACTTGTGCCATACGCGCCAGTGGAGAGTCAGCTTCCAGCATGATGGACGCTGTCAAGTGTATGTAAAGCAGAAAAGCGTGCAGGAATATGCTTGACAACCATAATGAAGTTTCGATAAAATGAGTGCGCGATAAAGGCGCAACAAGGTTGTACGATCAGTACCCCAAGTGGGATGGATGACTTAAAACACGTAACAAATTCACAGCTCTGGTACAGGAAATTTTAATTTGGGAAGGTGACTACGCCAATTTAACTTCCTATCCATGATCAGACCAAGATATCGTACCTCCTCGACGAACTGCAGTTGTCTGTCTCCAAGAAAGAGATCTGGGTCTACGAAACAAATTCGTTTACGGCAGAAGTCTACACAGACTGTCTTCGTAGGTGAAAAACGAAAGTCAGTCTGGTGTGACCAGTCAACAAGACGATTAAGCGTCAACTGGATCTGCTTAGATGCGAGGCTGATATTCGCAGATTTACAGACAACGTCAACTCGTCAACATATAAAAGACCTTGCACAGGAGGGCGAATACAAGCCATAACATTATTCACTGCAATAGCGAACAGTGTTATGCTCAGCACACTCCCTGAGGTACGCAATTCTCCTGTAAATAACGCTCTGAGAAACGATCACCAACACGGACACGAAAATAGCGATCTCTAAGAAAATTTGATATAGAATGGGCCATGTGGCCCCTAATACCCCAGTCATGAAGCTGGCGTAGTATGCCATATCTCCAGGTGGTATCATAAGCCTTCTCTAAATCGAAGAACACAGTTCTTTACTTTAATCACAAGACATCGTGTAATAGTCGGTAGGATACTTGTCTGTTCCTCTACTTCGTTTTTCTCTTCTTTATCACTGGTTAATTCATTAGCTGCATGCGCCTTCTTGCTTGGATCAGTGACTTTATCTTCATTCTCTCTCTTTCTCCGAAGGCGACTTATTAGGATGTGGTGGAGCCATGATGAATGAAAGCCGTAAATTCCCACACTTCTCCGTCTTCGTTCTGAGGAGCCAACGAGGCTGCCGGGTACTACCCTCATCACCCTTGTCAGCAAGCTGGAAATCGAGGCGTCACGACTTGGCGTCGAAATCACTTGCACTCTCGACTGATGGATGCTTGGGACACCCACTCCCCACAGCGTTGGCGAGACCAAAGGTCCGAAAGCTCCCCAATGGCGCACTTCCCAGCCTCAACGAGGCAGACCATCCAAGAATCTGCTGTTAAGAACTAGGCGCTATCCAATGGTTCCGCCCCCTTTCTTCGGGTCCCAGGGGCCAGCGTCAATGAAAGTACATCCATATGACATCCTTTGACATTGCGTGGAGGTGTAAGTGGCAGCACAAGAGAAGATGAAATAATGAAGCATGTGTGGATGAAAATGAGGTGAAAGTAAATGAAATCCTCTCTGCTGGTCCTCCTTTCAAGCAGCGTAGATGTTTAGCTGTGAGGGCTGATTGCAGCCAGCAAAAGCCGGCTGGACGATGGGGTCGCCAATTTCTGACGAAGTAACGAAAATGTCGAAATAAATAAAATTTTAAGAAAGAAAATAAGAAATGCTGGACGATATAAGAAAAATCTTGTTAGAAATACAATCGAGAAAAGCAAGCCCCGAAGAATACTAAACAGCAGCGCATGATAGAAAAAAAAAAATAGCAGTTAAAAGCTCACTCAGATAGTATCATAACCAGAAATAAGGAGGAAATTTAAAAAAATTAAAAATTATATAGAGAATAAAAAATAAATTACTGATGAATTACTCTGATGAATAACTAGAAAACGAAGAGAGAAGAAAACGATGTAGATGTTCGGGACCTAACGAAAGAAGTGGATAAAGTTCTTACAAGGGAGGTTGGTGAACTGTTCAGTCGATATCGAGATGATGACTCTGCCAGATGATAGAACAAAGCATGCTTACTTTAACTTTTATTAGTCGCCACAACTTTGTGTTAGCCTCGTAATAAATATGCAAAATACTGTACAGGTTGGGGCCATAAGTCTTGTTAGGACAGTCGAATAAAATAAACAGTACGAGCAAGACCTTTTTTTAACATTTAGGGGCCCACCTTCTACATCTGTCTCTATGCATTCTTTTCACAAAATGGGTTGTGCACTTCCAAAAGCGTGCAGCACGAGCAATTGTTCGCTCTTTCCATTTTGGGTCAGGCAGCCCCTAGAGATTCTCGGATTGCCGGTGTTCCGACAATCTCAGAAGCTCCTTGGTTGCCTCAGTTTTGACTTCGGGTGGTGCGGAACGGACTTTGGACCAGGCGTCAGAATGTTCCTGATCTTTGTCCCTAATTTTGGAACGTTTCTTGGGGGGGGGGGATGACCTATCATTATCTTTCATTTGCTATTTTATACAAAAACATTTAACATATAGAACAACACACACACACAAGGACAGCACAACATAGACGTCGACTCAACATGGCTTCTTCTTCTTTCCTGCAAAGATAAGAAAAGAGGGGAGAGAAAAGAAGCTGGACTGCAACGTACGTATTACTGGTATTTTCTCACAAAGTTTTTGCTAGTCCGTTCTGTTTCAATTCCTGGTTCCCTTCCTCCTTCTCTTGCACAGCTGGTCTTGTTCCTCAAGTCACATTCACATCACATACATAACACTTAATGGCTAATATGTTGAATAGTGCTTGTGTCCCAGATTCCAGATCACTCACGAAAAAAAAAAAAAAAAAAAAAAAAAAAAAAAAAAATATTATTATTATTTGGTTTCTTGTTTTTGTCTTCAATTTTATTTGGCCTCCCGTCACCACTGACACACACGCACACTACAACTTGAGCGTCTCTTGCTGCCGAGTTCCTGCAGCAAGGCACCCACCAAGACACCGCTGGTTTCCAGCGGTCACACATGCTCACTTTTACTCATATTCACTTTTTTTATTTAGTTTAGCCTAATTTTATGCACTATTATTGGTATAGTTTTTTTATTTTTCCTTTTTAGATGGAGTTTCGTTATTAGTTAGATTATTTTTAGTTTGCTTAGGTTATTTTCTTCGGTTTCGGATTGTTCGAGTTCCCGCATTGTTCCATAGCGTCTATTGATAGTGAAGTTCGCGCTCGTTGAACCGGCCGCGCACACGCCTAGCTCGCAAGGTCTGCGTCACGTTTCCCTCCATGAGGTATCAGCTCCCTAACTTGTCTTCTATTGGTCAGCAACTGGTCTTCGCCGTGCCCGGCCTCGGTCGCCCCGGATATAAATTTCCTTCTATGATGTTCTGTTACCTTTTGGGTTATCTCCTGGAGGACAATCGCCAGTTCTGGTGTTCTCAGAACTTCTGTTTCATAGGATTACGTGTTCGGGGGTAGCGACCGACCCACAGGCACGACATAAGTTATCCTCGACTATATTCATGTCCTTTAGTTTCTGCCTGAATGGGCCATGTCCCGTGAAAGCACTTCTCCCGTACTCTCCACGTCGAGATTCATCCTGCCAGCCATGTCCGGTATTATACTATACGAGGTGGGACCAAAAGGAACCGAAATCGCACTCTGGTGGCCGGATCCGTTGTAGTACGTGCTTCCGACACTAGATGCCTCTTGTAGGGATCCTTCTGTTATCAGTCTACCAATCAGCGTTGTCGAGTGAAGTCGTGGGGCCACGTAATAAATATTTTCGTTAAGCGCTTCTCGCTCGGCGATTTTTGTGATAACTGAAAAGTGGAAACAACGCGTGAGGCTATGAAATTCTGTTTTCTATGTGAGGAAACAGCTGTAATGCTTGAAATGACTTACAAGGAAGCTGCTCTGGAAAAATAAAACTTTACGAGTGGCTTTTACGCTTCGAGGGCACTTGAAGAGCAACCTCGCTCAGGACGACCCTCGACCTCCCGAACGGAAGAAAACATCGCCAGAATTCGTGGACTGATTATGGAAGACTGTCGCAGAACCACTGATAAACTTGTTGGTTTGTTTGCTGCGACCTAGAGTTCCTGCCAACGGACTTTGAGCAAGAAACTGCAAATAAAAAGAGTTGCAGCAAAACTCGTGCCTCAGCAGCAGACAAAACCTTGATTCTGAAATAATTTTCAATGGAAAACAACATGATCCATCTATTGCACCCGCCATATTCATTCGAACTTGGTCGGAGTGACTTTGTTTTATTCCCCCGAATGAAAAAAATCCTCAAAAGAAAACTTTGCAGATGTGGAAGAGGTGAAGAAAAATTCGATGGAGCTATTAAAAGGTATCACTTGGCAAGAGTTTCACGACTGCTTCGAAAATTGAAAACTGGTTTAGACCGATGTTTATATCAAATAGAAAGTACTTAGAAAGCGATTCAAGTTGTAACACCCAAAAATAAATACTCACAATTTTATTACAAATTACCGGTTTCTTTTGGGTACCCCCTCGTATAATCTTCTAGCTTTCGGGCATTCTTGCCAGAAACGCTGTCATGCATTGATTAGTATTTCCTGCACATCATGCTTGTTGTCTGCAGAAGCATGTAGTATCCTAGTGACTCTTTCGTTATTTTTCTTTTCGATCCAATACATAGCACCTAGCTTTTTGACTTGTACGTGCATTGACGGGGTTGCAGTAGCCACCTGGAGTGCTTCCACCGGCGTAGTTCTGTATGCTCCTGTGAGTCTTATCAGAAGCTGTCTTTCAGCGCGGTTTATTGTTTGACTTTGTCTAACATCATCCATCCGGTGGCTCCAGACACTGGTGGAGTATCCGACTAAAGATCTTATGATGACGTCATGGTGCACCTTAACAATTTTGATCGGTATTCTTAGTTCTTTTGTCGCAATGTTTACTAGTTACGAGAAAGACAGGAATGAAAAGTCCCTGAACATGTTATAGGCGAAGGAGAAAATGGCACGGACCATACTGCGTTGTCGGTGGTCATCTTGAAATCAGCCATCTTGGATTCAACTTGAAAATTTCAAATAGGAAGGGATGTGTGTGATATATCAACTTGCACTAAAATTTTCTCAGGAATTCACAACTTTTTTTTGTCTATCTCTAACGATTTGTATTTTTTTTCGTTATTGTTCGTTTCAGGTTCACTAATTTAAGATGGTCCTCACGAAAGCTAAACCAACCTCCCCGCACCATTTGCATATGTTTCATGTTCCTTTACGTGTCATAAACGATGATTTGTGAAGTGTTGTATGACACGGATATGCTGACTATGTTATCAGGTGGTTAATAGGTAGATAGATTGGTAGGCGTGGCCCAGTTGAGTACCCACCACGATCCCTAACTGGACTCCTTTGGATATTTCTTTGTAACTGTACTTGACGACTAATGTGTACCAGTGTAATTTAATGGTGTTTCCTGCCTGAACAAACAAATCACTGACAGTTACGTACTGCACAACTATCACCTGACGTGCTTCGTAGGGCGCACGACGTCGTTTGCAGAAGTGCTTCGATGAGAACGGCATCCATGTGAAACATTTTCTGTGATGGCGACTGTGGTTCACAGCTGTTCTCCATATTGATGAATGTGTTTGTTGCGGTGTTACAGTGTGTGTGTGGCACATAATCTTTCTTTTGGTACAACCCGCCGAGTTCAAAACCTACCCTAATTTCGTTCATAAGTATAACACGGTTACAGTTATCGTAAATTGCAGTGCACCATTCAATTTCTCGTTGCAAGCGGATGTCATTTGATATACCGCATGGGCATGTCACCATTTGAAATTTTCAAGTTAAATCCAAGATGGCGGATTTCAAGATGTTCGCTGAAAACGTGGTATGGTCCGCAACGTTTTTCTTCTTCCCTACAATATGTTCAGGGACATTTCATTCCTGTCTGTTTCGTACTTTTTATATTATTCGACTGTCCTTACAAGACTTATTTGTTTAGCTTTGTACAGTATTTTGCATATTTATTACGAGGCTAACACAAAGATGTGGCAGCTAATATTTTAGATGTTAAAATAAGCATGATATGTCCTATCATTTAGCATATGTAACATCTCGATATCGACTGAACAGTTCACCAACCTCCCTTGTTAGTGGTGTAGCGCGAATAGCACGCCATTTTTTCTGCAATTATTTTTAATTCTCTTAATTCCCAATTATATGTAGAAAATTATAACCAAGAGCAAATGCTCCTTCCCTTCCTTTTTCTATTTGCTGTATCGATACTCAGCTATCAGTTGGTACTTTCAACCTCCCACTTTTAACTGGAACAACGAAGTGTGAAAGAGAACTTCAATGTAATACTGTAGTTTAAAGAGCAAGATCATTAATAATACCCTAAAGTAGTAACTACAAATGAATGTTAACTACGGAAGCAGTGATGCACCAAGATAACAGTGTTATGGTCCAATGACCTACAGATCTTTGGGATATATGTTTAAACATTTTTTTATGTACACCTCATAGGCCTAACTGTATATACCTTTACTTTAATTGTAATTATTTTTAGCATCAACGTTGGAAACAAACATAAAAGAGAAAAGGAATGCATGATTTGGTGTTTACTGTTAATATTCACGCGTGTTATACGAAGTTCAGGTTAAAACCAAGAGATGGCAGCACATTTTGCGTTAAAGTTTAAAGATTAATGTACATTTCAAATGAAGATTTTTTTTTTAGTTTGTTTTATTAAAAGCCGTAAGATTCAAGAAAGTTCGATCGAAAAAGTACTTGCCGTCATTACTTTAATGTTACAAGATATTCATCCATTTCAGCGCCACCATATACCACAACAAGTACAATACGCCGCCAGATCAATACAAGAAGTCAACTTTACAGCCACCTATTCAGGACAATACGCACATTTTCACATTCCACTGTGTAATGTTCGATGTAAATCTGTTTAAATATCTTTCGTTGAGATCCTGTATGAAATAACTTTGTATGTTTAATGTTACCAGTTGCGTAAGCAAGGTGAGTTACTCTGAGGCGGCATAACTTAACCTAGCTTAACTGGAACTTGTTAGCGTACTCTTGAGGACCTCGTGTAGCACTACGCACGAGCGAGAAAAGTAAGTGTACGACTCCATTAGAATTGACGGCATTTTCTCAAGTGCCGGAATATGAAAGTTAATTTGAGAAGCAGTCACTGCATTTCATCATCTGTAATACATTTAGCTCTCTGTTCATTGAGTTCATTCATACACATCACGGGTTTCTGGCTCTACAGTTCTAACAATGACAGATCATAAAGGACAGCACCAACATCTTCCACAGTTCCATGAGCACCACCGTATTCATCGCTGGACAAAATAGCGAAATCTACACTAAATAGCACAGGAAAATCATCACATCTCGCTCACCCTCACCAGTCAACAACAGATCAGGACCTTCTCCCAACGCAGACAAACGACAAGGAATTCCAGGACATCACTCTAGATCTCTCTCATCACATACTACAGGACTACCTCATCATTCCAGATCTCGTTCACCATGCACGTATTCATCTGCCATAATCAATCCGAACAAAAAGCACCATCCTTTAAGCGATTCTGATTCTGAGAACGAAATACGCATTGATGATCCGCCGCAACTTCCTACAGACGCTGATGGCAACAAGAAACAACTATTCACTTCCTTACTGACTAACTTCGACTCTAAATTTCAGAGCACCAAGCTGCTACTTCATCAATTCCTAAAATAAGTACCTCGCACTGCTATCAACGAACTCAAACCTACTAGGAATGGCATTATCATAAAAACCACATAACTCACGCTTGCACAAACATACTTTTAAAATATTCGGCAAATCTGCAAACATCACCTCATTAGCTGATAGACGTATCAAACAGACACCTCTACCACGAAAACCACCAGCATTTTCCGTCGTGATTGACCGACTTTCCCTAACGAGGAAATAGAAAGCGAACTACGCGAAGAAGGCCACAATACCATCAAATGCCTTAGGATCATGTGTAATGCAAGACCTACGTACATTGTTAGAGTACTTACAAACTCACAATAAACTATCAACACGCTACTAACACATGGGACATACATATATAGACACCGATATAGAGTTGAACTACCTCCGCTCCCAGTCCGCTGCGAAAGATGCCAACAGTATAACTCACATTCTACATACAAATGCTCAAACAAACCGACATGTGCTTTCTGCTCCGGTCCACACAGTACCAAAGTTTGACCTAATATGCATTCTCCACCTAAATGTAACACCTGCAACGAACAGCATCCAACGTTTAGTTATAAATGCAAGGGCAGACCAACACCTGAAACATCGAAACCAGAGTTAGCTGTACCAATCCGGACACATGAAGCTACAACACAGGACAGCGAATCCACTGTATCGATTTACCAACCAATCACCATCGAAAAAGTTTTTGCCTTAATCACTTTAACATTAAAAAATATTCATCCATTTCCGCGTCACTATATACTCCAAGAAGTACAATACCCACCAGATCAATGCTATAAGTCAATTTTACAGCCACCTATTCAGGACAATATGCACATTTTCATACTACAACTTATGAAACTGCAGTACAAACAGATGCACCTCTACAACCTACAGGCATGTATATTATCTATCATGGCTTTAAGTTTCCTCTTTGTACATATCCGATCCATCACTGCACACAAACCACTTTTCGAACAAAATCATGCCTTCCTACTTAACGAAATATTTCTTACAAACAAAAACACCTGTAAGATCTCACTGTACGCCCTCAATATTAGGCAAGATAATACTCTCCCAGCGCAACGAGCAAATGGCGGAGTTGCCATTGGGATTTCCCCACCATTCCACACCGACTGCATCGTACTTCAATAACGCAATTCCCAAAGCATCTAATAACTACCTAATACTAGAAAAGCATCTACATCACTTGCAACTATATATGTCCACCCAGGGCATGCCATTCCTCTCTCTCTTTCTTCCAATTTATTTCCGATAACTTCCGCTACTATATCCTTCTAGCATATATCAATATCCATAGTCGACCAAAACATGAAAAAGACCAATTCCATCATCACATCTTAACACAAACAACAGGCAGTCCAGGCACTGTGCTTCGCATCCCTAAACCGACCAGATCGGAGTCAAATACCACTCCAGACGTTGCTATCACTTCCACCAACCTCTCTCATAGATGCCAGATATCTGTACTAGACCCAATCGGTACTGACCACGCACGAATTAAATTCACCCTTAACTGCCCTACAAAACCTCAATCATCCACACCACCACGCATCACATTACTGTTTGATCAGGCCAAGTGGAATGACTACCGCACCTTCATTACCCAAAGGATAGAACCCATAAATCCACCACAAACTAAAGCCCACTTACATTCATCCTTAGACTAATTCACCGCTACAATACAGCCTCTCAAAAATATATCCCTACCAATAAAGTCACGCCCCAACATCCCAAACTCCCTCCGCAATACCTTCCACCCGCTCTCGACAACTTGACCAAGACTACAAACGCACCGGGAACCTTGAGTCTCTTCACTTACATAGACAACTGCAACGCACTGTCCACAATTACATAAAAGCTTATAAACTTAGACAATGGGTTGATATGCAATAAACTCAATGACACAAATCGCCCTACGAAATTTTGGAAACGCTTTAATAGGAACGCTCTGACAGGAAAATACAGTCGTATTTCCTACCCCCTCATAAACGAAGACAAAGACAAAGTAGACGCTTTTGCAAACTTAATACAAGATACCTTTATCCCTCTACCCACTACCCGACCACATCATCCAGATAACCAGGTTTAATATAACCTCACATCACCTACAACCAAATCTCAATCATACATTACCGTCATATAATGCTCTTACAGCACCTATCACAATTACAGATCACCAACAACAAACGAAATACTGCACCCAGCATGGATGCAACCACCTATCGTCATCTCAAAGAAGAACCCTATCCAGTTCTGCATTTGCTAACTCTCATCTACATGTTAATACTCCGAACTGCTTACTCTTCATTACACTGGAAAACCTTCATGTTTCTTAAACTTAATAAATCCCCTGAATCAGTATCTTCATACCGCCCAATCCAATTAACACGTACTTTTAGCAAAATACTACAGCGTATCCTTGTCCGGGGTTTACATTCCCATCTCACCAAACACAACCTACTCCCTCCCTATCAAGTCGGATTCCGACACCAATACAATATCAACAACCAACTCCTCAGACTGAAGACTCCCATAGCTAATCACAACAACAAATCCCAACCTTCCTGCCTAGTGTTATTCGATCTAGAGAAAGCCTTTGACGAAGTGTAGCATGAACCGCTCCTTCATAAACTTCTTTCCTTCAAACTTCCAGTAGCTTACATCAGATTTATATATAAATTTCTTACCAAATATCTCACATATATCAACATAAACTTCACGCTTTCCAATCCTGTATTTATCCATTCAGGCGTACCATAAGCTTCAGCACTTTCACTTTTGCTTTAAATATTCTTTGTTGCAGATTTCCCGCCTCTTCCACCTAATATTCATTTGTTTCAAAACGCTGAGGATACTGCCTTCCTCGCCCTCACCAAAACCATCTAACAGATCTATATTCAAATGACAGACGCTATTCAACGCTTCACCGACTAGTATACTAAATGGAAATTAAAAATAAACCCGCATAAAACACAAGACATTGTTTTCATTCCCCACGCAAACGTTCATGTGTACACCGCAATCCTCGTCTCCTCTCCATCTCGATTCAGAACACTCCCATCCTACCATCAAAAACAGTCACTAATCTTGGTATCACCTTTGATCATCATCTCACATGGAGACCACATCGACATATCATCGCACAGAACGCATATAATCCACTGCACCTATTGAAACGTTCGACCGGCACCCCACGGGGACTTCAATCCAAGGAAGTCTTTCTCCGCCCGGTCCTCACGTATGGCTTCACCACCTGGATGGCAGCAAACTGGTTATTTTATGAAAAACCCAAATTTTAGAACGGCATGCCCTGCAGATCGCATTTCGAATAAAATTACCAAGTCCAACAGCAGAGCTCTACAATTTCACATTCGTTACCATATCGAAAAACTACGATTTAAGTACATCCGCCAACGCATTGATCAAAATAACCAGCTATTAGCAGACACAATACATACATATCGCAGCAGTACAAGCACCGCGTAACACATTAACCCCATCGCCACTCTCACTACTTTTCACACTCCATCGCTACACTATTCCTCCTGACCATAGTAATCATGACTTAATCTCATCCTTCCATACCCCTGCTATTGAATCATATCACGCACCTTCCCATAGAGCACTTTAAAACTCACTAACTAACAGGGTACACACTGTCTCCATCAGTTCAAGGCTACCCCTGAAGAGAAGATAACACCGCATTCGTTCCACTAACAAATCTCCAAGGTGTTGTGGCTTCAAGTGCATCTCACCACCATCTTCATCATCACTCCACCCAAAAGATGATTATATGGTAAACTCATAATAGTCCAAATGAAAGAGATAGTAAGAAATAAAAGACAATAAAGATGAATAAAAGTCCCTTTGACCAGCCATAAACCCCTCCTAAATTCAAATCCTTATAAATTCCTTTCCCCATCGAGGGTATACCTCTTGGGAGGGTGCCTATGGCTAGATAAAAAAAAGCGGAAATTCTCAGTAGTATTTTATCTGCTGATTTAAATTTTTATGAATAAACCATTCTTTTGAATTTACCTGCTTTACTTTATCACATGTATATTGCTATTACTAGAAGTTATAAACCAGCTATTGACGATTTGATACTCTACATAATTCGCTTACAAGGGTAGTAATAATAAACGACTCCTTGATTCCGATGCTAGCTATTACTAACAAGGGATGTGCGTGACCCCGAACGCTCACAATCGCACGAAAATGTGCTTAGAATATAGCTCATCCCAAGAACAGTGGTGTGAGCCATTCGCATGCAAAACTGCACACCACGAAAGACATTTGAATGATCACCTATTCAAGATCTAACAGAGGGCGAAGAAACAAAATATCGATATAAGAGGACCAAAAACACACATATTGCAATGTCGTGACCGATTGCTATATTACGCTATAATATAGCAATCGGCGTAAAATAATTACGCTATCTGAACAACAAACCTTTTCCACTTACCTTATAGTGTTGCCCCGCTATTCAGTCCTCAAAGTGCAGGTGTGGGATTTCAGTGAACTGATCAAAGCAAAGTGGAACAGAACAAAATGCACATCTGACTAAAGCCACTTTTTCACATTCAACAGCACTTCTGCAATCAAGCATTCCAATATCAAACGCCGCACTAATTACATTTTCAAACGATGATGTTGGTATATCAGTAATAACCTGACTTTTGCCAAGCATATTGTATCATAGGCTTGTACTTCGGTGCAGAAAGTTGATTGTATAGCAGAGTCTGATGATGAAATAGCGATCGTGTAGCTTTACTTGCGGTTTTTCACACTGTAGTCTTACAAAATCAACGATCCTTCTTACGTAGAGCTTATATTGCCGAAAGAAGTACACATCAAGAAGTTGGCAATATTTAACTTTTAATTTGCGCTTTCGTCATTTTGCCACTTTTGCTTACCTCCACATGAATGTTTCGTGAACATGTTGCTTCAAGTTTCTTTGAAACATTTGGGCCAAAATTGTCTTGTGGCTCTTGAAAACAGATAGAGCTTGTTAGCTAATCTGCCACATTTCGAAGAGATATTTGATGATGATGATCTAGAGTGATTGTGATGGTGGCCTTCCGAATCTGCTGAACTTAATTTCTTTGCCAGAAATTATGTTTGAAATTTATTATTTGTAATTTATATATAAATATATACATAGTAATAAATGAGAATTTCTAATAAAAAAAAAATGTAATTTCAGATTTATGAAATGTAATAATAAAAATAATAAAAGTGAAAAAACATCAAATAAAATATAAATCTGATAAAAAGAGAAAAGCATTAAAAGAAAAAGAAAATTAATAAAATACCTTATAATAACGTTTGCTGGTCAACTTATATATTCATTAGTTGAATACTTTTCACTAACTTGCTATAAACCTGATTTCATGCTCCCCTTAATTGGTTCTAAAATGAACTTATTTTCTTTAATTCTAACATAAAGTTCTAAAGTTTAGGCCGGCAAGCATCAAACATGAAATCTGAGAGAAAAAAAAGTTTGTAAACTTCTTTGGGTAGTTAGCTAATAGAGGGACAGCTTATATCAATCTTCAACCTT
>JAGDQP010023646.1:12964-28908 GCA_022664845.1 Lepisma saccharinum | reverse complement strand
TAATGAAAATGTCTATATGTCACCAAAGTGTATGTATTTATATCTGATGCAACCCAATTTTCTGAAAACAACAATCAGAATAACAGGTAAATATCCTTTACAAGATTGGCACAAGATCTGGAAAAATATCCACAGTAAATTCCTGTCTACAGAAGTACGTAGTTTATGGTTTTCAATTGTTCACGATTTAATTCCTACTAATAAAAGATTGCATGATATACAACGTAGCAATAATAATCTTTGTAACAAATGTGGTAAAATCGATACAATCATACACAGATATACAGAGTGTTCACAAGTTCAAACCATTTGGTTAACTTTTGTAAACATTTTAAGTAAAATATGTCGAAAACCGACATACTATTTCCATCCAAATATTGTTATCCGTCCAGACTTTTCATGGTATCCAAATACGAAAAATAATTCAGTGATATGGTTGCTAGCAAGCACTATTGAATACGTGCAAATGCCTGGAACGTTGCTACTCGTTGAAGACTACATTGATTTTCTACGTAGAGCAAAATGGAAATTATTTAACAAAACAGATGGGAACAAAATCTTTGCCAACTTCCTAACAGTTCTAACAGATAGAACCTAAGATTCCATCACGACTTTGTAAAATATTGTAACTACTGTATATATAAAATGTATTGAAAGATGTAAAGCAAAATGTATTTCAAGAAAAACAAGAAATAAAAAAGTTTAAAAAAAAAGTGGTAGAGCGTTGGCGTAGCATTCGGGAGGTCATGGGTTCGATCCCAGCGCCAGACCATCCTGACTTAGGTTTTTCATGGGTGTTGACTCAGTCACACCAGGCAAATGCCGGGATGGCACATTCAACATAGGCCCTGGCCGACACCTTCCCACATCCTTTTCCCTCCCCAATCCTAAAGGCCATAAATAAAAATTCAATTCAATTCCGATGGAGTAAACCTTCGCGCTTATTTCTTACACTCAGAGAGCTGCACAGTGCACACCTCCAGATGGCGATTCTTGTTAGCCGGTATCAGCCCGCACCGAGCCGCCGACTGACAGTGGTACACAATGTTTAAAAAGTTCTTTAAATTTTGTGGCCAATGAAGCCACCTAAAGAATTTCATGGTGTGTAATAACTGGTGAGCTCATATAATACATTGTTTTATTGACGTTAATGTAAAGTACATGCAAGTTACATAATAATGCACCATCATGCTGAAATTAGCCAAGAACCAGGTTGAATTAGCATGTAAATAAAAACAGTGAAACGGTAACGCGTTCACGGCACGAATATAAAATACAGGACGGTTGTGAATCGCAGCACTGTCTTGATAACGGTAATGTTGAGAATTTAGAGCAAGGAACTGGTGGCCAAAATTGGACACAAAGTGTGAAATCTACTGTTTGGCGGCCGTAGCGCGACATTTTTGCATACATTTTAAATCATGCTGGTATGTTGTGAGTAGGTATGATACCGAGACCGAGACTGGTCTTGGTCTCCTCTCGAATTCGCGACCAAGACCGGTACTGAGAATAAGGTCTAGGAATTGAGACGAGACCGAGACGCTATCCATCGAGACTTATTTGAGACGAGACCAAGACCGACACTTATCCTTCGAGACTCGAGGCGAGACCGGGACTTGCCTCTGGAGACTCTTCTCGATCGAGACTAAAAGCTTCATTTCCATGAACGTCGATAATATTAATTTAATGCTACGTTTTGTACTAGAAGGAGTAGTAATGAGGCAATTACGTAGTTTCCTTCTGACAAATTTTATTTAACATGTTATACTGTAGTTTAATAATATGACTATAGGTCATATTAGTAGTCAAGTTATCAATGCCAAACTATTTCCTGTTGTCTTTCAATAATAATATAAATGTGTTGGAGATTTATTCGAGAGTGAGTAAATACAGAAATTTATTTTCTTCTGCGAATTTTCATACTCATGCTTTCTCCCTGTTGACAGTCCTTTACTTCTGTAGACACTCTCCCATTTATATCAGCCTCTACTAGACTGATCCCGTAAAAACTGTAAAACATATGTCAAGAAGTCAAACTGGCTAAATTGAAATATAAGTCTTTTCTTACGGCATTTACTTTTTTAAAGAAAATGGTGTAAAGAGTTTTCCAATGTTAACCTGTTATTTAGAATAGATGTAGATAATGTTCTTAAACAAAATAAAAACTACGCATAAGATAACAAGTATATCGGAGCTCAGTCGCGGGACTGTGCACATGTGCTACTCTCAGGCTTCAACTACGAGCGTCTTACTTAGATTAACTATGCTGACTTGAACTCGTTTCACCGAGACCTTTTTAAGAATATCTCAACCACAACAACCTTTGTAGCCCTAGTAGCTCATGAGTTGGAAGTTACTAGTGGGGAATGGATATCCCCATCTTTCGGGACCGACTTGTAGATACCTCATCAACGACAGCTGAAGCAACTTAATAGTGCTAGTAGTTCTTTAGTTGAAAATTACTGGATGGGGTGATTGCCCCCATCTCTGGACTCACTGATCCAATCTGGATTAACTATACGGGATTGAACTCGTCTCAGAGATATCTTTCCAACGGCACCTCAATTATATTCGTAGCCCTGGTATTCCTGATTTGGAAGTTGTGAACAAATAGATATAATGATTGTATAAGGCTTCCCAACACTTGTTGCTGAAGCCTAAAAGTTGTACAAAGTTTCCCTGTAGGATCTTCTTAGTCTATGTAGGAATTGTGGAGAAACTATCACGTAAAAATACCTGTACACACATTCAATAAAAAAAGGATTGTTTCTGTAAAAATAAAATGAAGTGGAGCCCAATCGTGGGACTGTGCACATGTGCTACCGCAAGACTTCAGCAGCGAGTTTCCAATTTGAATTATCTATATGTCGTTGGTGAAGTTTCGCCGAGACCTCTCGAACGACACCTCAACCTCCTTCCTAGCCCTAGTAGTTTCTTTACTTTTTTTAAATTCCTAACCGCAGCTAGGACCCGTGCAGAGGGTTAAACCGTCTATTGGGAAAAGAATGTTGGGGAAGGTGAGGATTTCTGGAATTGGATGTTGGTCAATGAGTTTCATTTTATCATTCTTTATTCAATTAATCTGGATGTTATGAGTTTTCTATATAATTATCTTATTGGTGAGTTTAAGGATATGATGAAGGTGGTGAGGTGCGCTTTGACGTCACAACAGGTGGATTTTTAGTGAGACGAGTGCTGGGTTATATTCTGTTCAGGAGTACTCTGAACTAATGAGGACAGTATGAATCCTGTTAGTAAGTGAGTATTACTGTGCAAAGTATGAAGGTGCTATGAAAGGAGAGTATCGGGACTATTGTAAAAGCGGAGATCTTGGTCAGGGTGATCTGGTGGTATAGTGGTAGAGGGAGAAGAGTAGGGAGAGTGGTGTTGCTGTTAATGTAATTCGGGGTTCAGGTGTAGTGGTGGCATGTATGGTGTCGAGGAGTAGAGAATGATGTACTTCGAGGCGTCTTCGGATGAATTTGTCGCGAAGTTTTTCAAGATGGTAAAGTATATGCGGGAATGGTGCACGCACGGTTATAGAGTTTGGCTGTGGGGGCTGGGTAGTCTGATATGGTGTGCTGTTCGCATAGCATGTCTTTCTAGTATTTGTAGTTTGAGATAATAGAACCAGGCTGCTGAGATCCAAGCGCTGAAGCCGTAGGTGAGTACAGGTGGAAGGAAAACTTTGTATGTGTTAAGGACTGTTGTTGTCTGTAAGTCCCAATGTTAGGCGTTTCAAGAGGTTTAACCTATTGTAAGCTTTGGATGCGATGATGCTGAGATGTGGGCGCCAAGTGACACGATGATCAAATATGATTCCGAAGTAAGTAACTGTTATGGTTGGTTTTATGCGTTTATTATGGATGGTAATCGAGAGAGATGATTTGGGTTGTACTGAATTCGAGTACGACGTTTTGGTGGGATGAAAACGATGACTTGTGTCTTGTGGGAGTTTATTTTGAGTCGCCATTTATCACACCAGTCTGTGAAGCGTTGTATAACTTCATTCATAGAAATGTTGATCTGTTGGATGGATTTTGCACGAGCGACAAAGGATATATCATCTGCGTATTGAAATAGTGGAATATTTGGAGGAAGTGGGGAAAATCAGCAACAAACAGAAGGTAGAGAAGTGATGAGAGGAAAGAACCATGGGGAACTCCAGAATGTAGGAAAATGGGATGTGAAAGTGTAGAATTTATGTTGATATAAGCAAGTTGGTTTGTGAGGAAATTAAAATGAAACGTAGATAGGCGATAGGCAGCCGGAAAGAAAGGAGTTTGTGTATGAGAGCTTCGTGCCAGACTTTGTCGAAGGCCTTTTCGCGATCAAATAAGACTAAACATGATGGTTGGGATTTGTTATAGTGATGACTGATGATGGTTGTAAGCCTAAGAAGTTGGTCGTCAATACTATATCCGGGACGAAAGTCTGCTTGGGTAGAAGGAATAAGGTTATGGTCGTTCAGGTGGATATGGAGACGATGAACAAGGATTCTTTCAAGGATTTTGCTGAAGGAGGGAGTCAACTGAATTAGACGGTAAGAAGAGACGGCATCTGGAGGTTTGTGAGGTTTCAAGAACATCAGGGTTTTTGATATTATGTAATCGGTAAGAAGTATGAAGGTAAAGATGGTAGCGAGAAGGTATATGAGACTATAGGGAGCTTCTTTGATATGTCGATATGAGATGTTGTCCATGCCAGGTGCGGAGTTACGTTTTGTCGTGGTGATGCGGGTGATATGTTCGACTACAATAGGTGCGCTGAATGGGTTTGTTTGGCAGAGCCTGTGGGTGACGTTGGGTTCTAGGTGGAAAGATGAAAGGTTGAGTCTTTGAACTGGGTGATGGCGTTCGGTTCTGCTGGATTGGAGGGGAGTAAATATCTCCTGTAGATATCAGTCAAGAGATGTTCGTTTTGGTGAATGATGGGATAAGGAGTATTGCTGTATTTGCCTGATAGCACGTTGAATTTCTGTCTAAAATGGCAACTCCAGCTGTATCTGAAACTTGATGATAAATAAAAAAAATATTTGGTGGGTTAGTTGGATGTGTTGAGTTTGTTACAGGTTTTAACCCATTGTCTGAGTTTGTAAGCTTTGAGGTAATTGCGAGCGGTGCGCTGTAATTGACGTTGAAGACGAAGAGATTCTGGGGATTTTGGTTCGTTTATAATCTTTATAAAGTCGATGTGACCGCGTTATCAGTGGAGCGTACTGCTGGGGTAATCTAGAACGAAAGGTCGAGTTTGTGGTGGTTGGAATGAATTTAGTGGATGAGGTTTGGATTACTGTGGTTATTTGGTCCAAGCTTTGGTAGAAGTCATTTTCAGTTTCTGTGGGATCGACAAGGTCAATTTGTTGTCTTAGGTAGAGGGAATATGCTGTCAAGTAGGCTTTATCGAATCGTAATGTAGTGCATAGTGGAAATGAATGTGGTGTCTTGCTGCATAGGATGGTCGATGGTGATTTTGATCGGTGCGTGGTCACTGCCTATAAGATCTAAGACGTTGATATGGTATTATGAGTTTAGATGTGTTGAAATGATAGCTACATCGGGCGTGGTATTTGATTCTGGTCGGGTAGGTTCCGGTATGTGTATGATGATTCCAGTAGTTAGAATGAAATTATAAAATTGGTCTTTTTCTTGCTGTGGCCTACTATGTATGTTAATATTAGCCATGATAATGTAATATCGGAAGTTATTGGAGATGTATCAAGAGAAAGCGTATGGTATTGCATGCCCTGGACGGATGTATATTGTAGCTAGACAGATATAGAGATTTCTAAACTATAAGGTGGTTATTAGATGCTCAGGTAGTTGAGGTTGTTGTGGATTGTGGAGACGATATGGGATGTTCGGAGAGAAACCTATGGCTACACCGCCGTTTGCTCGAAGTGCAGCGAGAGAGTTGTCTTGGCGAATGAGTGTATAGCGTCGTATTTTACAGTCGAGTTTGTTGGGGAGATGGGTTTCGTTTAATAGAGCGTTGATCTGTGCTTCTCTGAGCAAATGTCCAAAAAGAAGTTTGTGTTTGAGCAGAGAGCGGATATTGAGAAATAAGAAAACTAAAGCCATGACGATGAATATAATATTTTTGTTGTCGGAATGTTTAGACTTCACTTTCGTATACTGTAGCATGAAAATGTGCATATGGTACAGAAGCTGTAAAGCTGACTTTTAATATTGATCGTGTTGCGAGCTGGATTTGGTGAAGAACATGTTGGCGTTAAAGAGGATGGATGTTTTGTAATGCTAAAGTGATAAATATTAACAGCTTGTCTATGGAAATCAGTTGGTGAATTGATGTCGCTGTTTCGGTTGCTTGTGTGGTTGTTTCGTGTGTGCGAATTGGAATGACTAAGTCTGGTTTTGATGTTTCAGGAGTTAGGCTTCCCTTACATTTATAACTAAATCTGGGATGTTTTTAATGGCAAGTATTGCATTTGGGCGGCGCTTGCATATTCAGATACATTTTAGTCGGATGTTGGCCGGTACAGAAAGCACACTTTGGTTAGTTTGGACATTTGTTGGTCAGATGTGAGTTGTAAAGATAACATTTCACACAGCGAACCGGTAGTAATGGTAGTGAATGTGACAGCTCCACTCGGTGTTTATGTCTATAGATGTATGAGCCTTTAGTTAGAAGTAAATTGATTGTATCATGTGAGTTTGTTAGGACTCGCACGATAAAAGTTGGGCCGACGTTACACATGATCCGAACGCATTTATCGATTGAATGTACTTCTTCGCGAAGTTGAGCTTCTATTTCTTCTGTTTTGATGATTGGTAGCACTCCACGAATGACGACTGGAAGTGATGGTGGCTTACGAGGCGGTGGTGATTGCTTAATGCGTTTATCTTGAAGGCATCTGATGTTTGCGGATTTACCGAAAATCTAAAAACTGTGCTTGTTTCTGATCGTTTGTGCAAAGTTGCGGTCCGGTGATTTGATGATTATTCCGTTTTTTGTAGGTTTTAGTTCAGTGATGGTTGACCTTGGTATATATGTCAAGAATTGCTGGAAGATCTGTTTGGTGTTCTGATATTAACTGTCATAATTAGTTAGCAGAAATGTGAACTCTTGTTGTTGGCTGTTGGTGACATATGGATGTTGTTCTGGATCGTTGATGTGGATGTCATGTACTGAACTTGATTCACTCAAAATGTGGTGCTTCTTTGATGCGTTGTTTGAATATGAAAGTGGTGAGCAATATCTTGAACGGTGTGATGGAGTTCTTAGAAGTCTGACTGCACTGGTGGATTGTCCTGATTGTGATGCTTTCTCTGTGTTGCGAGTTTGTTAGTTTGATTTAGCGATTTTGTCGAGCGATGAATATGGTGGTGGTCCTGGAACTCTGCGGAAGATGTTCGTGCTGCCCATGAAGTTAGTCTGTCATGCTCGGAACTGTAGGGCCAGAGGACCGTGATGAGTAGGAATGTACACAATGAACAAAAAGATGTGTTATTACAGATGAGAAGATGACACAGTGATCAGTCTCTGTGATATGGCTGCTTCTCAAATTAACATTCACCTCCGCCACTGAATATTGATGTCAATTTTATCGTACTTGTGTACGTGTTGATCTTGCTTGCGTCTGTTTCACAAGGTCCTCGAAAACACGCTAACAAAGCACAGATAAACTAGGTTAAGTTATGCCTAGTAGTTCCTGAGTCGAAAGTT
The DNA here is from genome assembly GCA_022664845.1 of Lepisma saccharinum. NCBI lineage: Eukaryota > Metazoa > Arthropoda > Insecta > Zygentoma > Lepismatidae > Lepisma > Lepisma saccharinum. The sequence continues at coordinate 21,222 of JAGDQP010023646.1, read as the reverse complement.
GTCGACAGAAGAACATAGAGGGGATGTAAGAGTCCTACCGGGGACACGCTTCATTCTTTTCATTTTGCTTTAATATATGGTGCAGCTTTAGTCCATACTTATGAACATGTGAATTGGTTCTTTTAAGCAGTTAAGAGCCGTATTGTAAACAAATTAATTCGTGTGGAGTTCGGTAAATTGTATTTATTTTCATTTTAGTACGGTGGAATTTGTCATTCCGTGCGATTTGCTTGCCAAGTTTGATTTTTTTTGCACATTCTTCAGGTATTTGGTGTGCAGAATCAGAAAAATTGGGTCCCAAATTTTCCGCTTCCTTTCTCATATATTTTTTTTAATATGGCGGACACAAATTTCTCTTGACCTCTAAAGTAATTCTTTCTTTAATCCTCCCCAAAGTGTACATGCATGAAACGCCCAAATATACTCTCATAATTGTTCTGAAGGTATTGTAACCCGTTTTTGAATATTGCACAGTGTGAGGTGAGGCATGGAGCCCAGCATTTCATTCATATCAGTCGTAGATGCTCAGTTCTTTTAAGGATGTCTCCCCATATACGATGTGTTGTCTCTATGACTCTGGAGTTGTGCCGACCGCTTTAGTCGTGTGTGTGTGTGTGTGTGTTTTGTTTGTTTTTTTGCACCAGGCCAACGTTTCCAAGGTTCTGGGTTCTAACCCCGGCTGGAGCCTGGTTGTTTGTGGTAAAAAAAAAAAGGTAAAACCATCCACGTGGCATAGGGGATGTGGAGGTATCGCTCCACATATTCTCGACTTACGGTGGAAAGTGAGGTAGGTTGGTCAGTCTGACGTTTAACTGCCTTTACTTTCCAAGGTACCCAGAAGTACCAAAGACACTATAGTAGTCAATTGATAGGAGGATGAGTGCACCTCAGAGCGCCAGGCATGAGAACACTGCGAGAAAAGTCTCCAGTGTCCTGGCAGGGATTTGAATCCCAGTCGCCCAATTCGTAGTCAGACGCGCTACCGCCTGAGCCACGGCGACTCACCTGGTTGTTTGTGGAATTTAGAAATTTAACCTAATGAAATCGTGACGGGACGAAGTCATTAGTTAGTAAATTGGCCCAAAAGTACAAAGTTTATAAAAGTTTTGTTGTGTAGTGGATTATCTTCGGCTAAATATCCCGTTTGTATATACGGGTTTTATATCTGTGTTAACCGTTTTTGCTTACTATTTAGCGGCTTAAGTTCTTGTCTGTTTTGAGAATGGAATGTGTGTGCACTATGTGCACATTAGGTATACATCTCACACTAACTGTTAAATTACTCTATAGAAGACTATATAAAATACAGTTTTTATCTGTTTTAGATGGATGCGTACATTTTGTGCACACCTATCTCTTAGTGGGTTTCAGTGAGTCTATTTATGCATTTCTCAATGAGTTTATCAATTTGAAGAGTTTGGAGAAACACTGATCGCTTTCAACTACGGGGCAGCACCTAGTGGCTACACTGTGAACTAATAAAAACAGAGACAGGTGGAATGCTTTTGGACGCAAAAGGTAAGAGTGTACAAAGGAATATAACATAGTGTTTCTAAAAGGAATAGATTTTAATTGATGTAGAAAGCCTCCTAAGAACATAGTCTACTGAATTGAATAAATCTGTTCTCAACGTGAATATTCTTGGAGTCAATAAAACAAAGTTATTTTCTTGAGAACAGCACAGATTTTGTACACTGATGTTCAAAATCACATTTCGCCAATTCTTCATTCGCTGTCTACAGGAACGATCTAAATATGAAAGAACTTAACATACCGTTAATTACTACATACGAAAACAGTCAATATTGCACAAAGAAAACAAAAGAGAGAGAGAGAGAAACTAAGGGTACTATGTTCTTAGCTTGATCAAGGCGCTTGCGCTTTTCTCAAGGGGAGGAGGGCTTTTCATTGGGGGGAAGTCGAAGGTATTGTGGACTATAGAGAACACGTCATTTCGATCAATTAACAGGGTCAGTTAATGGAGACGAAGTTGGATCAGATCTCTTCAAAGCCCTCGCTGGGTCCTCCAGAGAGTACCGAACAAAGAAGCAGCATAGAGGGCATCCTACCCTCTTCTTTGTCATCCCTCTCCTATGCTCTTGAAACGCACAAAACATCAACAAACCTCCCCTTCACCTCTTTCAATCCCTTACGGAGTTTTGCTTTGTACGTTTAGAAAACAAATACTCAAGAGCTTTCAACTATTTTATAGAGGTCAGTTGTCGCAGACCAATCAAGTTCTCCAAATTTCCTTTCTCTCGAATCTACTCTCATAATGGAGAGAAAGGACATCGAAAAAAAAAAAAAAAAAAACAGATAACTGCCCAATATAGCAAATCTGCTGCGACCAGACCGTGAAAACGTTTGCAACTACCTCTACACTCAAATGGAGAAAAGGCAGAAAAGTAACGTGGAGGCAACATTAATGAAACCAAATGAAACACAGTAGTTCTTTCTTCAAGTGCCTATTTGGAATTAAGCACGTGTCTTGATTTTAAAATAGACGCAAATTAAACGCCTCTCTGTATCTGCTCTTACTTTTTCACTTATGTACCTACGTATTGTTAACTATTACAAGAAAAACAGTGTTGCAAAGTTTGCTTTTTGTGCTGTCAGTGGATATTTCAACCAGAACTTATTACTGTGAAATTGGTATGATGAAAGGGATCTCATGCTAATAAGGTAAATCAACGAATAGCACACAAAAGAAGATTAAAGCTAAATTTAAGGCATGTTGCGACTAAACCTGACCATGGACAATCAAATGTTGTTAAAAAGGAGTTTAACTTACATGTGGAAATTTAATTTCGATCGAATAAGATTTAAAGTTTAGATGCGTTTTTGTGAAGTGAGTTCTCAACTGTTAATTGAACAATAAACATTTAATTACATACAAATATGAAAGTCACAGAATACAAGTTTCGCTTACGCAAGTGGAAAATTTCGTAATTCATGCTACTAATCATGAATGTACAATTGTAAAAAGGTAGATATATCCTCTATTCAATGCACACGCGCAGCGAACAACGCATTGGGGCATGTGGAGGTAAAGCTTCACATATTCTCGACCTACAGCATGGAACTGAGCTGCGGTCCGCGACCGCCTTTACATCTTAAAGCGCTTAAGAGTAACAGGGACACTCTCGTACTGAATTTAATACGAGTTTGACTGTACCTCAGAGCGCCAGGCGTGGGAATACTGAAGACAAGTTTCTGGCTTCCTGGCAGGGAATTGAAGCCAGGTAGCCCGATTCGTAGTCAAACGCGGTACCGCCTCAGCTATGGCAACTCCCACAATTCAAACTGTGCCGACGGAATTGGAGAATACACGAATTAATTGATACAGATAACTAAAGGATTGTTGATGTTAAATATTCCCTATCATATGCACAATGAAGAAAAAGATAATTACTTTTGGCAGTTTGCGAATGCAGATTTCTCACTACATAGTAATAGGCAGACTCCGCTTGCAGGTTTCTTACAAAGGCATACAAAGACAGTTATAAGAGGATTTACACCTTCCAGATTCTTGTTCTATGGAAAACAAGAAAGAAAAATAAAAGTAACAAAATAGGGTAGTGTTATTGTTCCATCAATTACAACTGGTAACATTTGCAACTGTCTTTTGCGGATTCTCCTCCGTTAATTCAAGGGAGACTGCGTTATGTGGTATGTAAAGTTCAAGTAAAGGCAGTAACAATATGGAAATAATATGTATGATTATATATGTAGTAATTAAACAGGTACAACATCATGTGAGTAAATAACTCCAGATATACAACTAACTACTGATATATTGAAGGCTTTGATTTTGAAACCATTAAATCAACTACTATGGTGCTTGAATCACATAACAATATTTGTATTGTTTCTTGAAAATAAAGAAATAGGTGAGGAAATATATTGATGATTTCACGTACATGTTAAGATCAGCACTTGAGGCAAAAATATTTATCATTTACTTGAAATGTCTGATAATGTATTTGATGTAACAATTAAATTTATTAAAAAGATTTGTCATGAATCAAAAATGAGTATTTCAAATTTCTCAACTACTGATGAAATTAAAATATTGGGGCTTCCGTGGGCTTCAAATATTACTTGAACAATATTTACCATGAAAAATATTAGTTCCTGGTTCTCTCTCGCTCGCTTGCTTTTTGTGTGTTCAACTATTTTCTCAAAACCCTTGCTCTTTATCCCCACATTTCTGCATCATATATTTGTATAAAGTTTATGAAGTGAAGGTTTAATATAAATCTATACGGTGTCGATCAATTGAGCCATGGAAGCTTCAGCAGCCAAAAAAGAAGGGAGAAGGAATAGCACCTTGATAATCTCAACAATCAAATAACAACAATGAACACCGATTTAAAAAATAAAAATGAATGTAAACCGACGCATTTGGTTATGTCTTCCTTTATATCTTGGTTGCTTGATTAGTGTTACATTTGGTAATGAAATAGTAAATGGCTGGGGGGCAAAGGAGCGTTGCTAGTTAATATTAATGCAAATATGTCAATAGCTACTTTAGTGAGTTAATTAACTAAATTTAAGTATACATTCTCTACAGTATCGAATAGAATTTTAATCATCAATTGTTCTGTGTTGCGTAGCTTTAATATGGAAGGACAATTATCATATATACAGTGGAACCTTGATATATCGAACTTCGATATATCGAATTCCTTGATAAATCGAAGTTCTTCCATTCCCTTTGAACCTGCTATTATTTCCATGTGTATTTTTACCTCTATATTTCGAAGGACTGGTCAGGAAAACCTCGATATTTCGAATTTTTAAACTTCTTGACTTGACACCGCACCTCTATATATCGAAGTTGTTTTGATAAAATCTACTGTACTATATTTAGACGAAACTCAAGTTTTTTTTAACGACAATCGTTCATGTTGCAATATGTCACCCCCACCATTGTTTACGGTTGTTATCGCATGCAATACCCCGTTGTCGTCAGTTAGTCCGAGTCCAGTTTGACAGAAAAGTGCACGTGTGAGAAACTTAGTTTTCTACTTTGGTTGTGGTCGACCTCTATATATCGCAGTCTGTCAGAAATCACCTTGATAAATCAAACCTCGGTATATCGAAAACTTCGATAATTCGAAGTTTTCTCGTTCCCCTTGAGGTTCGATATATCGAGGTTATATATATATATATATATATATATATATATATATATATATTCTACTTAAATTAAAAAAATAGTGGTAGTTAAGTTTAAAAGACATTAAACTTCAAGGTCAGGCTTTGCGAATGCATAGAATAATCAGCTTTATATGTACAAATCCATATAATTTCTCATATGATTTACATATGTGCATACTTCATAAAATGCAAGTAGTTGCCCCAATAAATACCCAATATAGTGGATTTTTTGTCTTTGAGTGAATGAAATATTTATAGAAATAAGGTATTTTTTAATAAGTAAAGATCAAATTGAAAATATAATCAAACAGAAAAGTGTCATTAGTGAAACGTTCTCATTTTAGTCAAATTCAAGCTAATATCCACAGGGACATTGGAAATATATTTGGTGCATAATATATTTTCTTAAACATGATTTCAAAATTATTATCAAACTAAATAACTCTTGTCTAGCAGAGTGTATGTTTGAAGAGGATCCTTGCTAGAAGGTCGAAACGTTACGTGTATTTATTTTTTTTTATTTTTTATTTTTTTTTTTTTTTTTTTACGAATAATATAGTCTTGTTCAGCAGTTTCAGTGTTTTTGATCTTAATTGCAAGACGTGCAACCAGGGCCTAAAATTGAATGGAGTACTCCACACTTTGTGGAACTGTAGGAAAGGAGTGTGTAACTATAATTCTTAAAGTGTGGAGTGGTATTAATGTGAGTACCTTACTTTTCTTGGATTATGCATTTAAACGCGTTTAGTGTGTCAAACTAAGTCTTACTGATTCAATACATTCATTATGCAATGGGTTACTCAATTCCATATGACTGCCAGTATATGATATTAAGCCAGAGTTAATACGTATAGGTGTCTCCTAGATGGCAGGGAAAACCATTGCCAATTTTGAGGTGAAGGAACTTTTTAACTATATTTAGTTTTCAAACGTTTTCGGTTGCATTCATATAGTTTTAAAATATGCAACTAACTGCACGTTTATCTGTTGTTTCAATAGGACATTACACTTTTCCGATATAATGAAATGTGTTGTTTCGTAGATAAAAATTACACGATCGTTTGAATCCGTTATAGAAATATGTACTACCGGAGATAACATACATCAATAACCGCCAAAAGTTTAGCCGAAGCACCGTAGACTCTCAACAACCAATCATAACCCAGGAAATATTATCCGTTCGTAAGTTTCATGGGAAAAAAATCCGGTTTGTTTCCTGTATTTTATGGTTTAATACAATACAATTAAATATGTATCCTAATGTGCCTTTAATTTTGTTTGCTCTGAATGCCAAAATTTTCCTACATAATAATAATAATAATATTTTTTGGTCGCAGGTAAACATGATGTACTGGACAGAACACTGATTATATGTCAAAACAAATGCTGACTAAACTAGTTTTTCTATACTATATAAAATTTTTACCAGTGTGGAGCTCTGATTTCGTTGAATTTTAGGCCCTGCGTGCAACTATGTTTTGTTGTCAACTCTTGTGTCAAAAAGGCATTTCTACCATTGATGTATATGTTGTATCTCATTACACCGATACTTTAGAACATAGGCTTACAATATGTGGAAATACTTTTAATGTTTGTCAAGCTTATAAAAAATATTTGGAAGTGTCATTATAGGTCATTTCATAAATATTTATCGTTTCAACAGTAAATATTATTTCCTGAATATAAATATTTTCCACCAATCATTTTTTAAGTTGGCCTACTGCAAACAGTTCAGATTATACTGTATTACATAAAAAAAAGTTACAAATTGTTGAAATATATGCAAGAATAGTGTGAATGAGAGTACTCAGCATTCCTTTAAACATTAAAAATAAGCTATTTGCTAAATATGAGCTACCAATATACTAACTGGGAGCTGTGTGCACAAGTATTTGAAATTATATATATATATATATATATATATATATATATATATATATATAAATATAATAATAATAATAAAAATAACAAAGCATAGCCATATTCAATCCACTAGTGGATGAGGCCTCTCCCCGAAGGAAGGAGTTAGTCTACTGCTCCCACGCTGACCAGACGGGTTGGGAGAGGAGAGCCGAAGCTCTCACTGTGATCGCCACTGTCTTTTATTCACAGCAACTCCCCAATTGTCCTCACGATGCTGGGTCAACACCGAAATTTTTGAGCCCCCACCGGGAATCGAACCCGGGACCGCTCGCACTGAAGTCGAGCGCGCTACCGACTAGGCTATGCAGGAGTGTGTGTGTGTGTGTGTGTATGTGTGTGTGTGTGTGTGTGTAAAGCTGGTAAGAAAAATGCTAGAGCGTTAGTTACGGAATAGGAAGGCCTGGGAACGAGCCCAGCAGCCACCTATCCTACCTGAAATTTTCCCAAAGGCCCGATGCAAAATCCTGGGGGGGGTTTTCCCCACCAACAATGTGCCGATTTATTTTCTCTCTCATAAAATATCCCCCGGGGGGCTTAAGATGAAATCATATTGAACACATCGAAAAACTTTCTGAACCCTAATTGCCTGAAAGCCATCAATCGGTTTGGCAATTCACAGACTAACTTGCATCCAATGCTTCTATTTCAATCGAGGTTGTCCAATACGCCTCTAGCTCCGAAACAACTATGTGGTTTCGAAATCTCTTGAAAAGAACTTTTTCTTGTTTCGAGGTCCTCTATATGGTGGTACATTTTACATTTTACCTCCCCCTCTCTCTCGACGTCAGTCCAAGCGGTCCTGGGTTCAATTCCCGGTGGGGGTTCAAAATTTCAGTTTTGAACCAGCATCGTGAGGACAATTGGGGAGTTGAGACAATAAAAGACAGTGGCAATCACTGTTGAGAGCATCGGCTCTCCTTTCCCAAAACGTGTGGTCAGCGTGGTAGCAGTAGAACAACTCCTCCCTCCGGGAGAAGCCTCATCCGGTAGTGGATTGAATATGGCTGTGAATTATTATTATTAATATATATATATATATATATATATATATATATATATATATATATATATATACTGTATATATGTTCCAATATATATATGTCTATTCAAGTGTATGCTCCAACAACCTCACATCCGGAGGAGGAAATCGAAGACCTATACGAGGAGATACA
>JAGDQP010023646.1:2046-12564 GCA_022664845.1 Lepisma saccharinum | reverse complement strand
ATATATATATATATATATATATATATATATATATATATATATACTGTATATATGTTCCAATATATATATGTCTATTCAAGTGTATGCTCCAACAACCTCACATCCGGAGGAGGAAATCGAAGACCTATACGAGGAGATACAGAAAATTTTGGATAGTAGCAAATCGCATTACAGAATTGTAATGGGAGACTTCAACGCGAAAGTAGGAGCCAAGCAGAGCAGTGACACGAAAGTGGGAAACTTTGGATTTGGCAAAAGAAACAAGAGAGGAGAGAAGTTAGTAGAATTCTCAGAAGCCAACAGACTGTTCATCTCCAATACATTTTTCAAGAAACCGCCCCAGAGAAAGTGGACATGGAAAGGCCCAAATGGGATCAAAAACGAAATAGCCTACGTTATATCGAATAACAGGTAAATTCTGCAAGACGTGTCTGTTCTGAACAGTTTCAAAGTCTCGAGTGATCATAGGATGGTGAGATGTAAGCTGAAATAGCAGGCACCAGAAAGAAAAAAACAGAGCAAAATCTCAGAAGAAACTAAACTCTTGATGAAGAAAAGAAGGGAAATGAAAGAAGAGGAAAATTACATAAAAAAGGATTGAATACATAGAACTAAATAAAACCGTAAGGAAGAAAATAAGAGAGGATGTACGAAGATATTACGAGAATCTTGTTAGAAATACAATCGAGGAAAACAGGAGCCTGAAAAAAAAAAACAGCAGCTCATGATAGGGAAAAAGCAAATAATTGCAGTTAAGAGACCAGACGGGACCGTAACACGAAATAAGGAAGAAATTATAAAAATATTTGAAAATTTCTACAGAGAATTGTACTACCCCGAATAAGAGCTAGGAAATGAAGACTCAGAAGAAAATGATGTAGATGTCCCAGGTGGAATGAAAGAAGAAGTGAATAAAGTACTTCGAGGGATGAAGAACGGAAAGACGCCAGGAAAAGATGGACTCACAGCAGAGATGTTTAAATAGGGAGGTCAAAAGATGAAAGAGGAATTTGCAAAATTATTCTCAATGTGCCTGAGGAAGAGAGAAATACCCAGAAGTTGGAAAAATGCTGTTATAATTTTGTTGTACAAGAAAAGGGACAAAGAACGCGTCGAAAACTACAGACCAATTAGTTTACTGTCAGTTCTATACAAAATATTCACCAAAGTTATTGTATTGAACGGGACTTGGATTTTAACCAGCGAAGGGAACAAGCCGGATTTCGTCGTGGATTTAGCACAATGGACCATATACAAACATTGAATGAAGTTATGGAAAGGACTAATGAATATGAACTCCCACGACTATCTTTCAACATAGGCTAAATAAGTATTTGTGACCGAAGCTCGTTTCATGTTCCTTAGTAAATAGTCCTCCGGTCCCAGAGATGCGAAACAGCCACCCATAGCAATGGTTTTCTATCGATGGTCCGTGGATCGGTACTGTTTCACGACAAATTAGCACATTTTGCTATTTATCTATTTTATTGAATTTGTCAATCTAAAAATTAGATTTATTCTTTACATTTCTTTTCCCGACAAATAGGTCTAATTGAGTCGGAGAAAATGTTTACAGAGTTCGAATTTTAAATAGACTGCAAAGCGACTGTCATTTTAGACCTTTCTGGGCCTCCAGAGACCTGTTAGTTAAATTCAAGGAAATTCGAAAATTTTGCTAAGCGATAATAAATGTAAAAAAAGCAACAGCACTGCCAATGTGGAATGCCAAAAGTTATGAGGAATCTGTGTAGATTCTAGTACTTCATGAAGTGTTTAACTTATACATTTCGGAAGGTCATAGGAATACCTTTCATTATAGCAGAGGCATTAACTCTTGCCAGACAAGAAAATATGAGCTAAATAGATATTAAAATGCCGGTTAATCCTAAATAATAATATAATCAACAAATTATTAAAGGTAAATACTAAAAACCTAAACAATGAACTTAAGTTAAGAGCGCCCCAAAATTTTCAGCTAGATCCTTAACTTTGTCGGCAGTCTGGTCTCTTGATCTTAAGAAAATGAATCTACTTGTTTCGCGAATTGGTGCGTGAAGACCCTAAAAATGAACGTCGCATATCTCTGCGACGAATTGAGCACAAACTAAACTATCTTTGGGACTGTTCAGCACAAACGAAACACCAATTCAGTTTCAAAATCTAATTTTTTCGAGTCTGAGCATGAAGTTTCCTTCCTCCCCCCCCCCCCCCCAAGAAATGTAGTGTCGCATATCTTTGCGATGAATTGAGAACTAATTAATCTTTTCACGGCACAAACGATTGACGACAATTCGGTTTCAAAATTGGAATTTTTCCAGATTTGAAGCATGAAGCTGACCCCGCAAAGAAATTTAATGTCGCCTAGTTTTGCGATGAATGCAGCACAAACGAGAAATTCTACGTCGCAATCTGGCACAAACGAAGCCGAAACGATTTGCATAAATTTTGTTTCGAAACTCGCATTTCCGACTAATTTAAGTGTGATGCTCCCTTCCCCTGAAAAAAAAAAATCAGCATAATTTTGCGACGAATTGAGCACAAATGAAGCTTTTTGTGGTACGATTCGGCACAAAGGAAAAAGGTTTGTACTACTTTTGGTCGTGTGTATCATCCTTGGGGGCAACTTCACAGAGGTAGATTTCGAGCTTGAAGCTGGCCTCTAAAGAAATTTGATCTCGCATATCTTTGCAACAAATGGAGCACAAATGAATGTTTTCGCGGAACAATCCGGCACAAACGATTGACAAAAATTCGGTTTGAAAACTGAAAATTTTCGAAATTTCAAACGTGAAGTTACTTCCGCTCCCCAAAATGCTGAGTGTGGCATAATTTTGCAGCGAATTGAAGTAGGAACGAAACTTTTTATGGCACAATCCGGCATAAACGAAGTACACAACGATTGCACTACTTTTTGTCGTTTGTGCCGCCTTTGAACTCTCCTATCGGATTTCACTGAGGTGTAGGCTTGAAGGTTGACAATTTTTTTTTTTCAAGGTTAATGCTGAATATATCGAGGTATTTGTTCTCAAATATGAAGTGAGTTTCTTTAGTCTGCGTTATAGATGGAGGAACGGTCAGAGAGACGGACAAAGTAAAATTAAGAACTTTTAGTTTCATAAACAAAAAACTTTTTAAAGACATTCTTTTCTTAATCAATTCGTACTAAAAAGTAAAAAAAAATTGTTTATGCATGTCTAAAAATAAAACATGGGGCGCGCTCTCATATACAGTCAGTTTATAAATTCTTGAAATGACGCGCCCCATTCTTTTATTTTTAGTCATACATAAACAATTTTTTTTTTTTTTTTACTTTTTAGTACGAATTTATTAAGAAAAGAATGTCTTTAAACAGTTTTTTTTTTTTGAGTTATTTCGATGTTCGGATACATTTTCTCAAGCTAAATGTTTTGTGACCAAATCCTAAAGTGTTCTGCAACCAGGAAACCTCAGGCTAGTTGCAGGCTAGTATTTATTTTAGGATAAAGAAGTTGAGAATAAAAAAAACAATAAAATTTGTTTTTACAATATATAAATATCTATAAATATATGAAGGTAACAATGGAATATTGTATTATTACCGGACTTACATCGCTCTGCAAAATTTCATCATTCTATGACGTCGGGAAATGAGATCCACGAACCATTGTGAACTAAAGAAAAGAATGTAAAAGTCAGCTAAAATTGCTTAATTTTTTATCTGCATTCCTCATATGGTGTTGGTCCGTGACCCAATCTTTTACTGGTCTGTTAATATCAAAAAGTTTTTACATTGCTCTAATTGCCATTCCAGCATTCGTCTAGTGTAAGGAGGATGACTGTTGTGAGTAAATCTCGAACCCGCGCCGGTCTGAGTCAAAACTGCCTATAAGCCACAACAAATTCAAATTCGAACCCGCTCAGTCTTCCCAGTGCTGATTCAAACTCAGAACGATTGTAAGTACTTGACAACCAGGCGCTTAACTACAGGGTTGATGGATTGGGAAAAGTGCAGAGACCGACAAAGGGTCGGAGCCCATCCGCGACAAGTTTATTATTTCTTCCCAAGAATCTGTTTTTAACATGTAACCAGTAGACTATTAGACGGTCACAGTGTGAAGATTTAACTTATTTACGTGCTGTGCAAAATAGTGAATTAGGTTCAAGAGGCTTTCTTCTTCTCTATAATATTGAATGCCACATAAAATATATCTAAGAGAGATCAGCTAAGTGAAATTTATCGTTACTATGTTATTCAAAAAGATTGGAACAAAATACTAAAAGCATTGGAAATTAACGAATCTTTTTTGCGGGTGGGGTTAGAAACGTAATCCAATCAGAGGGACCTTGAGGCATCACGCAGTTTTTGCCTTAATATTCAAAGGGCTCTTTATGAGATAAGTTTGTTGATTTGGAGCTGAAACAATACAAGAAAACATACTGAAAATTATAACTGCTTGATGATTTTTCAAAGCAGAATACTGATGATAATTAACGTCCTTTCAAACGTACTTCAATCCAAAATCATGGATTTATCAAAAGCAGAACTTCTACAAAAGTTAATTGAGCAACTGAAAAAAAATTCTATACCTGAGAGTCAGACCCGCGCATGTCACAAATTCTGTTTTCGATGGAAAAAAAAACTACTTTCTTTCACATAGAAACTAACTGGACAAACTACGTAATAGACTTACTTTTTTTCACATTATTTAACACTTTTGTAACAAGAATCATGCAACCATTATGCGAGATCTTCCAAATACTGTACAAAACTGCATTGATCACGTTTTGGCCAAAATTGCACTTGCACAGTTCTGGTTCTCAGGTACAGTTTTATCGAAATATATCTCAGGGGCTGTAGGAGGTGGAAAAGATAAGAGCAAATAGCTTGTTCATTCATCTTGAATTTTTTCATGCTCGTCATAGGAAAGTGCGACGTCACTGCGATGAACTCTCTCATGATGACTGGTCTTTCTCAAGAGAATGTCTGATTCTCTCGTGCGCTGGACGTTATAAGTCAAATAAATGCCGTTTCAATGATTTGAGGGAAGTATTATAAAATTTTAGTGTGCTGGAACCTAAATCTCTGTCATATTTACGTGATATTGATGTTCTGCGCAAAGCCAAGGAGTTCGCAGTTATACACAGCATAAATATTTTTCAATATTTTCGCGATAAATTTTACGAATGCAATCTGCACTTAGTAGTGAGATCTTAAAAGTGGCAACAATCAGTGATGTAGCTTCTCTTTGTATAGTGAAAAATTATTTCATTTTGTCTAGTTTTCTGATAGATTGTACAGCTTTGATGTTGTTTCTGACTATACCTGTCACAACTACCAGTGAAGAACTTGTATTTTCCAAACTTAAAATAATAATAATAATAATAATAATAATAATAATAATAATAATAATAATAATAATAGACTATCTTAGAAACACAATGAACCAAAAAAGATTGAATGAATTAGCACTTCTTTCCATCGAGAAGCCTATGACTAGGAAGCTGTACTTCGAAGAAGTAATAAATAAGTTTGCTAGGTCAAAACAAGTAGGAAGGAATTTTAAGGTATTAAAAATGTTATATAATTAGTTCATTACGTTAAGAGTTGCATATTTCTTTCTTTTTTTTTTTTTTTTACTTTTATATGGGCCAGTTTAGTGACTTTGGACTTCGGCCCGTCACGATTTGCCTTTAGCTGTTAAGTGTTAAAATCCACACCCATGCCGGGACTCGAACCCGGGACCGTTGAGTCGATAGCCTACCGCCGCAGACCGCTCGACCACCCGGCCGGCTTGCATATTTCTAATATGCAGGCTGCGAAAACAATTAAGATATAATAAGATAATAAAATGTGTAATCCATTTCCAAAACCGCCCTTCCAAGTGCCATAAATGTAGGGGTAATCGACAGAAATACTTGTAATACACTTCCTATTTTTTTCAAAGCTAGGGGAAAATTGGACCCATGAATATTTTAGGAATAGTGGTAGAAGTTCTAGATTGCCAAGATTTTAATAAATATATATATACATGTATATGTATGTATAAAAAGATAAGTATATACAAATTTTAGTGTTAACTTTTGTTTCTGTCTTTTAATTTCTTATAATAATCAGTGTTTCTTTCAGGAAAAGTGTTCTGCGGGTATTTTAGATTTTAGAAGGGAATAAAAGAGAAGATAGGGAATAGTTCTAGTAGAGCAATGAATAAACCTTTGTTGTTACATAATTTGTTGTTTTTAATTGATTCAGTCTGGGGGAATAATATTCACTGGTCAATTCTATGAAAGAGACACTGATGATAATTAAATGATTTTGCAGACGTTCTTGAATCATAAAACCTTACTAATTTGTTAGAAAACAATGAAAAGCAAACGATAATGCCAGTATCCCTATTTTTACATTTTTAGGGACAAGACCGCTTTTGGAAATGGACTATACATATGTAAGGATATAAGTTAGAAATCAAAAGAGGGGGCCATGATAAAAGTTTGCCAGGGTCCGCAAACCTTTAATTACGCCACTGTTGACAACAGAGGCTGGACTTTAAATGTTCGTAGATTCTGGAGGATGTATTAATAGCTACAGAACTACGCTTCCAATGGTTTCTAATTTTCTGGTGAGATTAAACCCTAACTGGCTACACTTATTAACTATGCTGTACCCATAAAGGGACAAGTCTTTTCCACTGCACTGTATATTTAACAATTGGCCTCCCTTCTTTCTATTGATCTTTTAAAGGCAACACAAAAGAGCTCAAACCGACAATGGGACAATGTGTTTCAAGCTTCCCTAATATATTTACATGCACTTAAAACATTGCCTGGGAAAAATATGTTTCTGGGCATGACTTAATAGATGGTTACTTTGGTGTATGAATTACAAAAGTGGTTTCAAGTTGACGATGGCTTCCGAGGATTATAAATGGTATTCTGAACCCCATTCTGCACTCTAGCACACACACCACTCGTGTACTCCAAAAGTGGATAGGGCTTCTAGATTCCATTCAGCGTGCATTTCCATAACAATTTGGTTAGTAGGCAATGCAAAGTTTAAGTTTTTTCTCATTGACTGGTTTTATCTACTTCTTATTTTCTCAAAATTGTCTATCCTTCGAAACGTAACACTGAAACTATTTAACTACTTCATTTGCAAAGTATTCAATCTAAAAATCGTGCTCGATTTTGATCTTTGTTTTATCTATCACCTTTTTGATAGGATGATTTACAGACTTATGAATATTGGCGCCAATAGAGTGTCAACTTGAAGGGAATGGTTTTAACCGGCGACAGTAAACACTTAAATACACTCAAATATAAAACATGTTCAAATATAACTTACAAACACTTGAGTGATGAGACCAAATGGATATTCTTAGACTATTTAAATGTAATGTTGAGGTCTTGGTGCACCAACTGGACTGGACTAGGGCTGTCAAAACTATCCGGATAATTATTCATCCGGATATTGTTCGAATAATTACCCGGATAATTTCATTATTCGAATCCGAATAATCGGATATCCGATTAATAACGGAGAAACGGATATCCGATTAATCGATTATCCGAAAAACAAACAAACGGATATCCGTTTATTCGATTATCTGAAAAACGAACAAACGGATATCCGTTTATTCGATTATCCGAAAACGAACAAACGGATATCCGTTTGATTATCCGAAAACGAACAAACGGATATCCGTTTATTCGATTATCCGAAATGAACAAACGGATATCAGTTTATTCGATTATTCGAAAAAGAATCGGATATCCGTTTATTCGATTATCCAAAAAACGAATAAACGGATATCCAAATAGTTGTTGTCCGATGAACAATGAAACTTATAGAGCAAAGAAGTTTAAGTAATGTGGACCTCTATTTTTAGTTTAGTGCAAAATTATCTTCCTACAACAAGTTGTTAAACATTTTAAAAGCAGAATATTACTTGTACATTTAGACTTCAGCAGCTAATGCTGTGAAGCTTTAGCGCCCGCTCTGTCCGTCTGTCGACAACTTTCAACTCAGAAACTACTAGGGTTGGAAAGGTGATTGAGGTGTCGTTGAAAAGGTCTCGGTGAGACTAGCTCAAACCCGTATCATTTATCCAGATTACAGGAGGAGTGCCAGAGATAGGGGCGTTGCCACATGATGGCTCGTAAGATGTTTAAGATGGCGTTGAAAAGGTCTCGGCAACACGAGTTAAAACCCGTATCACTCATCCAGATCGCAGGGGCGGTTTCAGAGATCGGGTAGGTCCCTGAGATAGCGGGCCCAATTTATATCTTTGGAACAAGTCGAGCTAGGAAGGTGTTTGAGGCGCCGTTGGAAAGGTCTAGGCAAGACGTGTTCAAATTTCAAACCCGTATCGTTCATCCAGATTACAGGGTCGGTTGCCAAGTTTCGGAGTGATTTTAAACTTTGAAATTACTAGGGCTAGAAAAGTGGTTGAGGTGACGTTGGCAAGGTTCCGACAACGCGAATTCGAACCCGAATCATTTCTTCAGATTGCAGGGGCGGTTCCCGAGATTCTGGGGGATTTCAACTTTGGAACGACTGGGCTAGGAAGGTAGTTGATATGTCGTTGAAAAAGTCTTAGCAAGAGTTTAAACCCATATCATTCATCTAGTTTGCACGGGAGGATTCCGAGTTTAACAGGCGGGAATTCACAACTTTGAAAGTACTAGAGCTAAGAAAGTGGTTGAGGTATCGTTGGGAAGGTCTCGGTAACACGAATTCAAACCCGAATCATTTCTCCAGCAAGGGCGGTTCCCAAGATTGAGGGGGGGGGGGATTTTCAACGTTGGAACGACTGGGATATGAAAGTAGTTGATGTGTCTTTGAAAAGATCTCGCCACAATTTTTCGAACGCAACATTGATCATATAAAGGGGATGCTCGCTGCTGAAGCCTGGCGGTGGCTTATATGCACAGTCCCCGACTCGACTCCGCCTCGCTTGTTATAAATTTGATAATTTCACTTCAAAACACCGTAGAACTTTGACCGTGAACTCTAGAATTTTGACATTACCACTCAAGAATTTTAGTGATTTGTACTCAAGAATGAAGCTAATGTCTACTCAAGATCCAGGGTGTCTACTTATTTTTTATTTTCTATTAGTATACTAATTAAGCATTTGACTGAAAATGGGCCAATTCTTAAATGCCATTATAGGATATGAGGATGTAAAATTTCCAACTTTCTATATTTTACCGAAAAATTCAAGGTCTGCAAACAAATAAACTCTTTTATCGTTTCTCTTCTTCGTTAATCAGTCAAACCAAGCTAAACTTCAACTTAGGCTCTGGTCGACTTGACTCCCACGTCCTTTTCGTATCTTATCACGGCCTGAGCCAAAGTTGCCTAAAAGTCAGTGATAAAATTGATGCAAATAACATAAAAATAAAGATGTGAAATGAAGAAGTGCATTAGCGAGAGACAAACAATGCTGGAGACAATGCGCAGAGATTCTATACTAAGGTATGGCTGAGAAAAAGAAAGAAGAATCCAACTGCTTGACAATGTCAAGGAAGATGAATCGTATGTTGAGATGAAAATGAAAGAGCTAGATCAGGATGAATGGAGAGGGCTTAACTTGCCTTGAAGGACCTGCCGATTCCGGCAGAACACTAATTATGATGATGATATTAGTTTAATGTAAATAATTGTGTTCTTATAACTTAAAGTACTCCAAATTGTTTAGAATCAGGTCCTTTTTAAGCCCTGGAGGTAGTGAGAAAGGAACATTTGTCCCGGAAAGCAACTGGTTGGGACTGCGAGTATCTTGATTTCGCTATTGAAGGGATCACTGTTATACAGAACCTTTCAGTTCCACAGAGGAAATAGATTCCTTGTTAAGTATGAGAGCTAGTGTATATTTGCTACAATCTAATACATCGTTTTTTCTTTCCATGTAAGACGAAAACTGGCATTGAATAAAATGTATTCGTCTTTCTTTTTCAAAAGTGGAGCAACATGTATCACGCGCGATGCTTTCTATAATTTATTCTCTCCTTGAATGCATTATCACTTTCGATTACAATTTGAACACTTTCTGTACGATTTCTGACCGAAGTTAGACTGTATTAGATTTGGTCGCCTAAAACACAAGTTAAAAACTTGGCGAGAGCGAGGATAAAACACATATGCTATGCTTGTAGGGCTGGTAGCATATTGCTTTCACCAACCAAGCTACGAAGAACATTTTTCACTTTCATCCCTGTGTACACTCAGATTCATAGAAAATAGGTGATGGAAAAAATTGAATGTCCGAAAGTTGCACAATCTCGCAACACATGCGGCAAGCACAGGATATGGGATGTTGAATATAGGCACGGTACTATTAACATTGTGTATTTTATACAACTATTTCAAAAATTGCCCAGAGAAACGAAGTGCGCACGGGCGTATGCAGTATGCACGCGACATTTGTCGTTGTGTCGTTGACGACTAATGCTGTCGGGACTCGCGACTTGAGATACCTTTTTATGCATGCGACATTTGTCGTTCGTCCAAAAATTTACTTTTCGCAATATCATTTGATA
>JAGDQP010023645.1:12129-28909 GCA_022664845.1 Lepisma saccharinum | reverse complement strand
GCATCGTTTAAGACTTACGGCGAAATATTAATTTTGTTTACTATTGTAAGGAGTTTGTTTTGGGCTCTGTATGTAGAAAACGAACGGTATTTGACCCATGTTCATCGAAACTTTTTTTTTTTTTTTTACTTGTTTCGATGTCATGAACCATCTCCCGAAATGGGTGAACTTTGTTCTGAAACACCCTCCATGTAGGGAAGAAAATAAACACTAACGAGTAAGTAGGGGGTAAATTTGATGTAAAAACTAAATTATATAGAATATAAGATATTTATAATTTAAGAGTTACAAATAGCAAAAGACACATAAAACTCTACATTGTATAAAACACTTAAAACTTGAGATTATATGTAGTACAAGGGGATACATAATAGCTAGAAATTATGGAGTACAGTATATTAAATGAGATTATATTAGTTTCTTTTTACGATGTACATTTGGAGATTAACTTATCAACATAGCTACGTATTTTCGTACTTGGTGACATCTTTATTAGTAAATATGATCCAGTAGTAACATCTATTTATTTTTTCTCAGTGGTTAATTTAATTTTTTCTAACAATTTCCTATTTCATCCAAGTCCTGAATTAAGTATGGCATTTCTTGGTCCTTGCACTATTAATATGAAGTTTTATTTCCTGCCTTGACTTTATAGTGAATTTCAGAGTTTTTGGTTAAAGAACTTCTGATTTCATGCATCTAAATAACAGGTTGTAATATATAGACACAAGTTAAAGAAACAATATTCAGCTTTTCAACCATTGGTATGCATGGTGATCTATAAGCAGACATCATTATTCTTAATATTTTTTTTTCTGAGCTAGAAATACTTGATGCGCTTCGGAGGAGGATTCTCAGAGTTTAAGTGCATTATTGATGTGAGAATGCATTAATACATATAGGGTTGTTAGTAATGCTTGCGTAGTAACGATTTTGCAACGTATTTTCTTAGGGTGGCAGCAATGTCGAGTTGCTCGTGCTGCCACGTAACTCCCAATGTAGATACTACTACTAGGTTAGCTTACTTGTCAATCATGTAAGGTGCAACGAAGATCGCCTTTCTCCTCCATTCATCTTCAAGCACTTACAAAAGCGATTGAAGCTTGCCGAGAAGACAGTGAGAATTAGTATGGCGGCAACACCTAAGATTGCGTAAGTGCTTTTATATAGTGTGCGTGATTGCTCTTGGGTACATCGATGGAAGAGTAGGGTTACCACGTTTTTTTGACAAGAAAGGGAATATTTTTTATAATTGCGTCACTTACGTAATAGAAATCATAAAAAAGTATTTTTTTCATTTATCTATTTTATTTGCCACATTGCAGGTCATATGATCATGGAATCGTACCGATTTGATGTAATAATTTGGTTATGAGCCAAATGTATTAATTTAATAGAATAAATAAATTTCAAGGGAACATATCATAAGCAAGTTGCAAGATACCCGCAGAAGAGTAATTTCCGTCTCCTTACGTTAGTGAGGACTTGATACGCAAGTGAGGACTTGGCATTCAAGTATTGTAGCATGTGTATACCATAATCTTGGAACACAATAAATGACAAGTTTCTGTATCATTTTTGTACCGGAGGGGAGTAATGTTTGATTATGTTTTCAGGTTGTGGTAAAACAACCCAAGTTTCCCAATTCATCCTCGATGACTTCATAATGAAAGGGAAAGGTTCCCTCTGTCGAATTGTGTGTACGCAACCAAGGCGTATCAGTGCTGTCGCAGTTGCTCAGCGAGTCTCAAGTGAACGAGCGGAAGAACAAGTTGGTGAAGGTAGTGTGGGCTACCAAATTCGCTGTGAGAAGTAAGTACTCGAGAATCCTCTATGTACAATCTTGGTCCTATGTGTAGTCTGCATCTTTAAAGCTTCACAGAGCAAAAATATTCATCGTTGTGTTTACAGAATGTGTCCTAGCAGAATAACTTCGAACCAGAGTGCGAATTGTTGGGAAGAATAGCGAAGATTCACCTTTGAGTATCAAGTATCGCGTCTCTCGTAAGGAGCTAGAACTAGATCCTAGGTGAAAATTAACTGAACTTAGTAATGGATGCAAACTATGTCTAACTTTCGTTTGTTAGATTCACATGGGTACGTATCTGGAATTGCCATACGATTAGAAATAATTAGGTTATTCCGCTGAATACAGACCGGTGATAGCAAACTACAGTATTGCTGTAGGTTCATTAAGAGTAGTTTTAATCATTTAATCAATGACATGCATTTTCTATTAAAAAAAATCTGTTCCATGACTTTCATGACTTCATAATAACATATACTTTTAGATCATATTTAATTCTTCTCTCATTATTTATTAACTTACTTATGCACTGAACATCATAGATCTTTTATCTTATATATGTGTAATTGTCCGTATATGTCAGATAGCACATACATTCTGTCAAGAAAGTACCGGGAATTGGTCAATAAAACACAAAATATGCATTATTCATCTCCAAATTTATTGTATCGCCTTCAAAGTAGGCCCCTTCCGAAATAATACACTTATGCCAACGAATAATCCAATCATGAAAACATTTTTGAAACGCATTTTCCGGAATCGACTTCAGTACTCACCGCGAGTTCTCTTAGATGTCTTCTATCGACTAAAAACGGGTGCCTCGAAGTGGTAATTTGATTTTTGGAAAGAGAAAAAAGTCGGCCGGAGCCAGATCAGGGGAATTCGGTGGTTGTTCGATAAGATTTGTTTAGTTTTGGCCAGAAATTCGTTCACAATGATAGCCTTATGAGATGGTGCGTTATCGTGGTGCACAATCCATGAGTTTTCTTTCCACAAATCTGGTCTTTTTCGACGAATTTGCTCTCTCAAACACCGCATAACGCTCAGATAATATTCTTTATTTACTGTCTCACCTTCTGGCAAGAATTCCGAGTGCACAACACCGCAATAATCGAAAAAAACTGTCAACATCACCTTCACTTTTGATCGACTTTGACGTGCTTTTTTCGGTTTCGGCTCAGTTGGAAGGCGCCATTCCGAAGCTTGTTGACTGGTTTGCATGTCAAACTCGTAAACCCATGTCTCATTACCAGTTACAATGTGTTTTATGAATGTGGGGTCGGAATTAACTCGTTCTAGCATGTCTTCAGCAACCCTTACACGACTGAGTTTTTGCAGAAAATTCAGGTCTTTCGGTACTAGTCGAGCGGCAACGCGTTTCATCCCCAAACAATCGTTTAAAATGGTACGAATTGATTCGTGAGACACAGAAATTTCAGCGGCTATCTCTCTCAGACTTAAACGACGATTTTCAGTCACCATTTCCTTTACTTTAGCACTGTTAAGTTTAGTTGAAGACGTTGATGGTCGACCTGAGCGAGGCAAATCGTCGACCACATCTCAACCGCTTTTGAATGCACCGTACTACTCATACGCACGTGTTTTTGATCAAGTTGATTCAGCATAAGCCTTATGTAACATTTTCAGCGCTTCGGCACACGAAATTCCATTTGCAATGCAAAATTTAAGACAGATTCTTTGTTCGATATTTTTATCTATTGTAAACATCGCATATACACACTTGAGATGAACTGACAAATGGAGCACTGTAAACAAACTAAATGACAAATGGCGCTCTAACTCCGCGTGAGCATAGAGGGTAGTTGTGCTAACGTAGCGACAAGAAGAATTTCAACACTCCCTTTAAGTGGGGGCTTTGTAAATGTACAATTCCCGGTACTTTCTTGACAGAATGTATTTCTTGGCGTATTTCTGTTCTTAATTCTTGTTCAGAAATCCAATCATAAACAGCTGATTACATCTAGTTGCATTTTTCGATCTTTATTTGTTTCAGTCTAACCATAGATACCGAACATTCACATGAGACCATTTTTTTTTTTAACTCGTTAAATTAATATTTTCCTATTACTTCAGTGTAGTTTCTTATGTATGGGTTTTGTAACGTTTCACAATTTTTACGTTGTAAGATAAAATAGTCACATCAGAAGGCTAGGTGGTAGGATCCATTACTTACTTGCTTACTCTATAACTTACGACAAGTTCATCGTCGCAGTAACAAACGTTCGCCATAGGTTTCTAATCTGAGCGACATCAAGCCAGTTTTCATCACAAACACCTACTTCTCGAAGTTCCCTTCGAGTATTGTCCTCGTAACGGTTTCTTTCCCTTCGATTTACCAACCACGATGGAATATAATACTGAAAACAGAACAGGATCCAATACTGAAAATAGATTTTACATTTGCGTAGTAATCTCAAGTTTGAAGTCTACTTTCCATGTTGCCAATCACACTCTGGGGACTATCTTATGGTGTCGTAACAATCTCTTCGTAAAACTTTTCATTACTTCAGAACAGAATATTTTGAAAATGTTTAGAAGTTGCAGTTCGCTCAATCACGACTTTGTAGTTAATTTCAGTTTCATTCAATAAATACAAAACCATTGCAGATATTCTACTCAGTCCTTCGGCTTTCATAATGACAGTGTCTTGCTTTCCACCAAGAGACAAGAAGAGTAGTTACAATTCTTACTAAATATCAGCCATCAAGGCAAGATTTTTTCCAAAAGAAGTTTAAGATTCTTTAAATCTGCACAGTATAATATTTCCTTCCTTCCTTCCTATCTATTAAATGAAAAAAAAATAGGACTAGATAATCTTCCCACAGACTCTTACAACGCTGTGAATCTAGTCCAGTTCACAGCTAGTAACAGTTGAATAAACCCTCTTTTTTTTGTCTGTTAGTTGTATAATGAATCGAATCGTTTATTTGATTGATTTAACAACCGATCCCAGGCGAACTGGCTGAATATCATCGCTGATTTCATAGAGAATACTCAGAAAATGTAAGACTTCAAATGTAACGTACAACCTAATGTAAATACAGTCCAGTTTAAAGATCAAAGTCCTGGACTATGGAAGAAAACAAATAGTTGAGATTCTGTATATATATATATATCTTACTTTGCGTGTGAGAACTAGGAAAGAGGTGTATTAACAGTTGACTTCCTTGCCAAGATTCTCAGTTATTTATGTTCAATATGATTATATTTCAGGTTCATTCCTGAAGAAAAGAGAGGAACCATTACATTCTGTACCACTGGCATTGTTCTTCAATGGATGCAGTCAGATCCAGCTCTGAAGGAAGTGTCTCACATGATACTGGATGAAGTGCATGAGAGGGACATCTACATCGATACTCTTATGACCTTGTTAAAGGACTTGATGAAATTCGTATGTATTAATATCTATCGAATATTTTAGTACAACATGCTATATCCTGATTAAGGAAGTAAAAAATTTGAGTGCTTAGTTAAAAAATGCATATGCTAAAAAAAAGATAATTTTGCATTACGTCCTTTTTTTTTTTTTTTTTTTTTTTTTTCCAAAAAATATAGCTTTTGATTTTAAGTTGAGGAGTTCTTACAGTCTAGAAAATTGTTCTCTGTATATGTTTCTTAACAAGAAGATTCGTGTAGAAATCAATGTATATTAAGTTTAAAGAAATAAAGGAGCGAAAAGGGTGTATATATATATATATATAAAAAGATACCTTCATAATTGAAAGAAATTAGACGTTTTCTTTTTAAATAAAGAGGAAGGAATAATGATTGTTTTCCTTTTTTCTTTTCAATCTTTCTTTTAATTTTATTTTCTGTTTTTGACAAATTTTCTCTTCTTTCTTCTTTTCATTTTCTACTTCCCCGTTCTCTCTCTGTCTCTCTCTTCCACGGATCAAGGCACTGTCTTTCTCACTCAGTCTCTTGCTTTCTTCCTTTTTCTATTTTTTTTAGCTGTAATATAATGAAACCTTCCCGTTTCCTCCCACTTTCTTTTCTCTGTCTCTCTTTGGAGAAAATGAAGCTTTTTTTTTGGTACTTATTAAACTAATAAAATTTTCACTCATCATTTTTCTTCATTTCATTCAGGAAAGTCACAGAAACTAATTAACAGTAATTCAAAGTTCAAGAAAGATCATTCAAATTTAAAAAGCAGCCGTCATTGGTCTGTAGATAGGGTCCTCTGCTCTTAGCAAACAACGCTAAAACCCCAGGTAGCAAAAATTACGAAACAGAATCTGAATTACCTAAAATATAAAGTACTCTCGTACCCGGGCTTAGCACCAACCCAACATACTACCATATGTTCATGCATCTAAGCAATTTACTGAAAGAGAGGGTCTTCAAAAACGGAGATCGTGCAGGAAGTGCTTTCCGGGAAGTAATTGTCTCAATAGAAGCCACGTTTCTTTGGAAATGGGATTTAGATCTTTGTGAATCATTGGCATAGATGTGACGCAGCCTACGACGACGTTGGAGCATCTTTCATTCACTCCAATTCCAAAACTCAGTAGTAGAGTGAGGTGCGAAAAGCGCCATTTATTTCCGAACAAGGTGATATTCAGGTTTAGGTATATTAATGTGGATCTGTACCAAGTAAGAAAATTACGTTTCATAAAATTTTACATCTACTCGAACCTTTCGAATCTTTCAAATCTCAATGAAAAGCCTCTCTGTGAGTTATCACCTCATGCAAACAGCTTCTGCAAATTTGTGAATAGCGTCACGCTGTTTACATACTGAACAGCATCCAGGTCATTTCTAAAAATTATGTGTACCCTCGTCGTCCTCGAGCGCGTTTTCTCTGACTAGATAAAGTGACGGCTCAGCACTCAACACATGTGTGCGGTGAAGTGCAATGCGATTGCTATATACGAGAACATGGTGAGGGGGTTAAGCTAATCGGACCGCTTTGGTAATCCGCCGGTGCTAAAAAGGGAGTCCCAACTGTATACGTACATTTGTGGTCTTTTTAGGATAATTATTTGGGTCCATATTGATGTATTTTGAATGCGTATTATTAATACCTGAAGCCACAGAGACGTTTCAATTATTATTATTGTTATTATTTTAATATGTATTCATTTATTTTTATATTCGTCCTAATTCCAGAGACCTGACTTGAAGATCATTCTGATGAGTGCCACCATCAATTCTGATAGATTTTCAGCGTATTTTGAAAAGTGCCCAGTTGTTAATATTCCCGGAGAAACTTACCCGGTGACGGAGTATTATCTCGAAGATGTTCTCCAAAAGACAGGGTACGTATTGGTAAATTAGTAAAGTGCTTCCTTAGAATCAAGACTTTGGGCGTCATAGTTATAATTATCCTGTAACTTGAAAGCAACGTGCTGCCAAAATAATAGAATACTAAGGGCCTTTGTTTTTCGTTCCAATTTATTTTGGTTATATTTTAAGTTTCCTCAAGTGTACTGTATAAGAGGAGAGAAGGGATCGTAAGGGCTTATAAGAGGAGAAGAGGCATCGTAAGTGCTGATAAGAGGAGAAAAGGCATCGTAATTGCTGATAAGAGAGGCATCGTAAGTGCTGATAAGAGGAGAAAAGACATCGTAAGGGCTTATAAGAGGAGAAAAGACATTGTAAGGGCTTATAAGAGGAGAAAATGTATTGTAAGTGTTTGTAAGAGGAGAAAAGGCATCGTAAGGGTTTATCAAAGGAGAGAAGGCATCGTAAGGGCTTTTAAGAGGAGAAAGACATCGTAAAGGCTTACTCTGCTGTCGTGTACAGTAATCGAATCTCAGACCTGGTCATCCTGAGTGAAATTTTTGGCCATTTTGTAAATCACAATAAGTGAATACCAAGATAATACCTTACATGCAGGATGAAATTTTTAAGCTTCTTTTTTCCACGTACAAATTAATGAAGGTAAGGAGAAACAGACAAGGGGTTTCTAGTGATTTCAAGGGCAAAATTTTTTTATAGCGCTATTGTAACAATTGATCTCCGAGAAAGCTTCGATTTGTTTACGGACAAATCTAATTTATCTATAAATATCGATTTGGAGGTATACGTGTGGCATATGCTGTGATAGAACTAGCAATATAAGGGGACATATGATACTTTTATATTTTAAAAGAATCACTTAGCGGGAAAATATCGAAAATGTCCCTGGTCCATTCCACCTGCGACCCCATCACGAAAATCCTGGACCAGCCACTGCGAAGCGGATGATATTTAAGACTTAACCAAGTCCATTATTTGCCCGAATATTACGCTCATTGAGCGGCAGTATTAATCAGGCGTGATGACAGGCATACGCTTCAGAGGAAGCAGCTTAAAAATTTAAGACTGAATAAACAGGTGAATAAATTAGGTTTAGAGTACACTTGGCATGAATGTTGCAGTTATTGATTTAGTTCTCCTATTGCAGATGCGTTGGGTCTTTTGTAATCATTGAATCACTACTAAGCTTACATGTAGAACTTTTTCTTTGCATGTTAATTCCTTTCTGTGTCTAAAGGTAATAGAAGTGTCTCACTTCTAGTATGTGTATTAAGAAGTCATACGAGACAAATTAATACGCTAATTCTTTCCCAAGATGGAAATCAGTTTGGCCCTCTGGTTCAGGTTCATTATTATTATCCTAGTAGTTCCATCGGTGTGCTGGAATCACTGTTCCGTAAGGTCTCTCCATTTCCTTCAAATTTTCCACGTTGTAAGATCTCTCACGACCCCATAATATGTATGTCCCTCTTGTCAGGATAGATATGCGTGGATATCGGGCTTGCTACCAAGTCTCTTCGGGAATGTCTTTAACAGGAGACGTTTTTGTAGCAGACATTGCCAACTACAGCAACTAGCTGCTCTAAAGGACAAGAGCAGATGTAATTTGAAGGAATCAAACTTTTATTTGCAGTTATATTGTACACGATCTGACGTCACAATACTTTCATTGCCATAGCAACCTTCTGCTAGGGAATTATCAGTTCGTTGGTATACAGTAGAAAATCGTTTTAACCACAGTGGCTGTGGAAGTGAGCATTACAATATTTCCATTTCTTCTGCTTTCTTTCACTCGTATCGTTTATTTCTGATGTTGTCCGACATTTTCTTTATCGTCCTACGGTTAGATCTCTTTTTTTTTTTTTCATTTCCCTTGGTAATTCTCTTTTACTCTCATTCGTCGTTCATTTTAGTTTAATGGTTTTTCTTATTATTATTTGTTTTGACCTTCTATACATATAATCAAGCGTTGATATAACATGTTTCTTAAAAAAATTTGAAAGTTATCGCGAACAAATATACTTCCTTTAGTATAAACATTCAATTAGTGTCTTCAGATACACAGATGATTTTATTTTTGAAGAAAGAAGAAGAAGGAAGTGATTAACCAGTCACGTTGTTTGCATATTGTATTATTATTAATGTCCTGAACTAACTTGTGCGCTTCTAAGGACGGAGCGTAGTTTGTGGTAAAGTGGGCACCGAACCACTCTGTTCACTAGACACCGGCGGGAATTGACCCCGTACTGATTACACGTACTGAAAGCGAGCGCGCTTATCTCTTGGCCATTCCTAGGCCTCATATTACCTGCTATTAAAACATGTGATTGGGTCGCGGTGGCTCAATTGCTAGAACGCTCACCTCTGGTGCTAGGGGTCGTCGGATCGATCCCTGCTCATTCCATGTGAGCTTCGTGGTGGACAAACACCGTTTGCATGTTGTTGTTTTTTTCGAGGTTCTCCCGTTTCCTTCCACTTTCTTCATTCCACCAATTCATCCCATCATCATCCATCCGGCGTGAGCCAAAGTTGCCTAAAGGCCTTAAATTTAAATTCAAAATTAGTACGTGTGAATATAGGGAAGTTCTAAGAATATTTGGATTCAATTCGACCTTATATTAAATAGAACGAATACTCCAACGTCGCCGACCTGGTAGTCGTGTGGGTTGGGGCGCTAAGCCAGCGACTCGAAGGTCCCGGGTTCGAATCCCGGCTGGGGCGTGAATGTTTGTTTGTGGATTTTAGAGACTTAACAAGCTAATGGACTCGAGACGGGCCGAGGTCATTAGTTACGAAAATGGCCTAAGAATAGAAATAAAATAAAAATAATACCCCAACGTGAAGAAGGAAATATATTATTTAACAAAAATATACTGGGGTTATCAGTTTTGTCTTAATCGAAACACAATGAATAAAACATTTACCAGTGATATTTATGTACTTGTTAATGTGAAAACAGTGAGAGAACCACACAGTGTTCAGAAATTTCCAACTGGCACGTTAGGTAGAAAATATTAATGTCAGCTGTATCAGATTACAAATATTTATGTAATACTGAGTTCTTTTTCATTGTGCTTAATGGCTAGGGCAGAGTTCATTATGTATGGAAACTTATGCGGAAATATTACCGGGTTTAACCCTCGCGGTTTTTGCTTGCTCATTTGGATCAACAAGACGTGGTATGTAGAGACGCGATTTTCCAGTTCCAAGAATCTGATTGCTGTTTTGTGACCAAAAGCAATGATTTTTATAATATAGTGTAGACAGTGGGTACCAATCAATAAAAAAATTAAAGAAGTCCTACCTGAACATAGTAATAAAAAATTGTAGCTACAATATTTCACTTAATCCAATCAATTTCCATCAGTGAAATTTAAAAGACAAAGTTATACGAAAACTTCTACAGGTAGGAGTTACAGAAAGGCTAAAGGAAGAGAACCGTGGTCGAAGCTAAGAAAAACTGGGAGCACGTGGACACCAGATGGAAATTCTAGGTGTGGTGTTTACATCATTGTTGGTGTTGTTGAATACTTTTAAAATGTGTGTAATAAAGTTTGTGGGTATTGATTTTTTTTAATCCCCTCCGTTAATGTATTTAACCAGGAATTGGTGTCATATAATTCTTTTTTTTAGCTTCCATATCTTTGTTGACCCTTATAAATTTGTTTCAAGTTGGAATGTTATCGTTTCTCGTTTTTTTTTTATATAGCAAGAATTTCGGTTAGAAGTAAATGGAGAAAAGATACCTATACAGTAAAACCTCTGTTAACCGAAACGGAAAAAAAAATCGAAAAAGATAACATTTGAAATGCTAACAGAAAAAGATAGATTTTTCAAAAAACAGTAAATTTAGTAGTATAAGAAGTTGTCCAACTGTAGAAGCATTTAAAGCTTTATTAAACGTCTGTTATATACGTAATCTAAAAGTGTATTTTTTATCATTGCCTTCAGTTTTTTCACTTTAAACTTTGAAAAAATACACATTTTGTTAAACCGAAATTTTGGTTATCCGAAATCCCCCCTTTATTTCGGATAATAGAGGTTCTACTGTACATGATTCGTGTAAGTGCATCGTCAGTTTTCAAACTACATCCATTTCCTTAACATTTAGCAGCAGAAAAGAGTTGATTACGAAGTTATGAAAGATAAGGAAGCAAAGGGAATTGAATCTGTAACCAGCACCTTATATGATGTTACATACAAACTTGTAAAAGGATTATAATAATACAATTTTAATAATGCAATTTTACTTTTTACCTTCAAAAGTGTTCGACTCGATGGACCAGAATATCGACTGCGGCGTGACAGAGCCAATGAGGAAGAATACAGAATGTATCAAAATATTTTGGCTCCATACATAAGGTAAGTAATCTCTCTCTCTCTCTTTCTCTTTTTTTCTTTCTTTCTTCTTCTTCTTCTTCTTCTTCTTCTTCTTCTTCTCTCTCTCTCTCTCTCTCTCTCTCTCTCTCTCTCTCTGTTATATCTTATATCTTAGAAGCTTAGATGCGTGTCTTCGAAGTCACTCGCCACTTAAAAGTTTATCAATTCCTCATTCAATATAGGGTTATTTTTAAAGGTATCTTTTTCCGCCTTGGCTTTCTTGAAATTAATTAACTGCAAGTGTAACTTAAAAATATTAAAATCACTTTCTTATATATGCCTGTGTCAAATTTCAGACGTGTTACATTTACAAGGTAACCAAAAATGTTTTTGCCGTTCTAGAGCAGTGGTAAACAAAGAACAATATACAGTGGACGGTACGTACCTTTAAGTTCCGAAGTAAGCTCCATCAGCATCCAACACCTTTTGCCAACTTTCCTGCAGCTGCACAATAGCCTGGTGATAAAATTCGGCGGTCTTCGAGACAAAGAAGTCCGTGAGTGCTATGCAGGTCTCCCTCATTGGCGAAAGATCTCCCACGGAGGTGGTTGTCGAGGAAATGAAACAGGTGGTAATCTGTTGGCACAAGGTCCGGTGAATATGGTGCGTGGCAAAGTGTCTCCCAGCCAAGTTGCTGAAAGGTCTCCCGGGTCCTCTTTGCCACATGTGGCTTGGTATTGTCATTGAGGAACAACACACCCTTGCGATTCACCAATGCTGGCCCTTTCTGCCGCAATGCACGGTGCACCCTTTGCAACTGCTGTGAGTAGAGGTCAGTAGTGATGGTCTGACCAGGTGGAAGGAGCTTGTAATGCACCACTTGGCGACAAGTCCACCATACAGAGAGCATAACCTTTCGTGGTTGCAGAGGTGGTCTTGAGGTGTGAGGAACAGGGTCACGTGGCGTCAAATAATGTCTTGTACGCTTGGGGGTGTTATAGAGGACCCACTTTTCGTCACCAGTGAGCAAGCGATCAAATATGGGAGTGTTCAGGTGCCGAGTGAGCAAGGACAAACAGGCGGTCACTCGCTGTTCCTTGTTGGCTGCCGACAATGTGTGGTGTACCCACTTGCTTAACCTGTATGCTTCCCTATCCCATGCAGGTGCAGTCTGACTATTTCAGCGGAAACATAGAACCTTTCTGCAAGTTCATTACACGTTAGGCCACTGTCCTCGTCGATGGCTGCTTTCAGGGCCTCGTCATCCAACAATGTGGTCGTCCACTGAGAGGTTCATCAGCAAGGCTCACATCTCCCGAACGGAATTTCTGGAACCAATGCCTGGCGATGCGTTCATTCACAGCATTCTCACCAAGTGCCTGCCATATGCGGCGACTTGATGCGGCAGTTGTCAGGCCCAGTTAAAAGTCATACAACAAACACACGCGAACAAGCTGCTTTGATACCTCCATTTCTCTTTTACACTGGACTAGCTATGACTGCTGCGTGTGAGCACTGTGCCTGTATTACTGAAGGTCGATGGTCAGACTAACTCCCGATCACTTGGCAGGCAGCTGCGTCATTTCGTTTCCTCTCTGTGAGCGCATGAAAAAAAAAAACGTATTTCTAGGCATGTATTTCGTTAAGGTTTTCTAATTTCATTGAGAATAAATGAATAAAGAAACACAAATCAATGCAGAACTGTATGCACTACAGCAGACATTAAAAAGATACTGCCTGAAAGTATCTGATACTGGATACCGATACACGATACTTTACTAAAAAAAAGTAACGAGCATAAGATACAGATACACCTCAAAAGTATCTCGGTACTTCACCGATACTTGACGAACACAAATATGAAATATAAATGTTGATGGAAAAGATGTGCATGTAAAACTTCTATTAGTAATAAAACTATTGTAAACAACTAAACCCTGGTAGTGAAATCGTAAATAATAGAGTTCAGTTAGATATCAGAGATAAGTGAAACACGAAGGCATACCTTGTGGGATATTGCACTTTTGTTTATTTCGAAGACATTGAATGTTTACTGGTTTTTTGAATTGAATTACAGTAACAAGAGATTTCATTCGACGGAATAGCAGTATGGTACCCTATAAAGATGTTCTTTACCACAGAATTATTTTCTAAATGTTCAATACGTTTCTCAGCCATCCAGAAAAACTGGGTTAACGAATCTTCTTGTTGCACACTTGAAACAAAATGGAGAAATCAACCGTCCTCCTTTTGGAAAATGTTGCTTCTTTTGTATTGATATTGCCAACACATACCACAACATTCATGGCTTACATCTAGAGCTGGATGTGTTCTTTATCTTAGATCCTTCCCTCAACGACCTGACTGACTTGCTCAGGAAGTATTGTCAAAGTATCGCTTATACCGATAGTCGATAACATTTAAAAGTAGTTCCCCACATAGCAGAGTACATCCCTGGGACGTCCCATTTAGATCCCATTAACGTCAGATTTCTCAAGCTCCCATAGCGATGTCCTAAGGACGTCCGTGGGATAACTCTGTGGGCAATACAAACAGTTCATCCCGTATGGAGGTCCCCTGGATGTCCCCCGGAAAGCCGTGCGGGATTACCTACCTGGAATTTCTATAAATTAAATCGACCTTACTATTATTATTATTTAATTAATTATAACTATACGAAGGATATGCCTTCGTATAGTTATAAGAAGAATTAATTATAACTATACGTCCCATGGATGTAAACGGGGCTTAAACAGGACGTCCGTAGGATATTCCTGGGACGACATTTTGCTATGTGGGTCTTTGATACAGGTACTTTTTCCCCGAAGTATCTAGTGTTTGTTGAGATAGGATAAGGTAAAGTAAATTTTTGTATTAAAAGCATTTTTATCAGGAAAATAATAAAATATTTTTGTTACACTATCTTTATATATTGAACACATCCTTCTAGGCAATGTTTTCTACTAGTTTACTAAGATACAATAAACACACAGTAATTGAAAAATCAGTGTAAACAACACTAAATGGGAAGGTTATTTGGTGATAGTGGGTAGGCTGTTTGGTGACATTATGAACTATTAACCAGAACTTTCCCTAAACAAATGTATCACTCTGATTCATTAGATGAATATTCACAAGAATCGTCACACTTGAACATGGTTATGTCCTCTTCAACAGTTTTCATGAAATGGTTGCATGAAAAAGATGCCCTGAATTCAGCTTGCACCTGTCTTGCTTTTGACATCTTGTGAATACCAAAATATATATTTCGTAAATTCGTATACATCCAGACATCATCATGATCGTTTCAAGAAGTGACCTTCACTTCCAAAGGTTCTGAAGAAAATTCATCTATTTTTCACAGTTTTAGATAAGGCTCACAGGCTTAAAATTGACTAATACACTGAGGGAGTTTTAAACTTTTCTTCCTTTGGAAAAATATTACAGATCCTTGTGCCCAGAATGGCATACCGTAAATCAACATTAAAAGCGCTTTTCGTGGATTTTACTTGATTTTAATGTACTCGTAAATAACAAGACAACGTTTCTCTTAGATTCCCGACTATTGACTGAACTTTGTTACAGAGAGCAGAAGATGGTACGGATAGTGCATTGCAAACAGATGGCATGCCATGAAGGCTAAAGTACTAGTACAAAGACATCGTGGTATCTTCGAAAGGGAGCAGACTATTCAGTGAAAGGTCTCGTAAGAATTATCACCAAATAACATTTTCTTACGCTACCACCCGTATAGCGATACTGGCTATATTGCAGTACAGATATGGTGCTTTTTGTTGAGTGGCGCTATAAAATCGACAATGACTAGTCCTTCCACCAATGAAGAAACTTGCGTCTTAAGTAATTATTTTAGAACAATTTCCTTACGTCCTGCAATTTTGACGTAAATGGGTCTTTTTATAATTCTCATATATGAATCAGTTCCGCAAATCGGAACTTGATGTAAACGGATCTTCTTATATTAGGCTTAAATGAATCGATTATATGAATCAGGACTGTCACTGTAGCTATCACCGGGTATAAAACCGGAGCTATCACCGGAAAAAAATATTTTTTAATATTGTAAATTGGTAACTATGGACATTAGAAGGGGGTACCACCATTACCTTGGTATCAGTGAACGCGTATCTGCTCCTAACAAAAGGATGTAAGTCGTGAAGAGGATATTGCTTCCAAGAAAATCGGTTTATCACATGTTCCATTGAATATCTTGCACCAAATGCGTGTTAAGAAACATAAGCATTTCAACTATTGCGCCATAAAACCTTTTGTTGGTTAATTTCTTAATATTTCAAAAAGTGCCAGACTTAGTGTTTTGTCTGACATAATATATTTAAAAAGTAAAAATAACAAATTTATCTTAAATTTAAAAACATTTTGTACCAGTTTTCGGCTCCCTCATAGCATAGCGCAAGCTGTTGCTAATGATAAGGGCCCTTGTACAGACTTCCCACGCATCCCGGAAAAGTCCTGCATTTTTGAACGTGTTTTGAGTTGTGGAGAACTACTGTATTCTCCTGGATTTTTAATCGAGTCGCCGTGGCTCAGACGGTAGACGCGTCTGACTACGAATCGGGCGGCCCGAGTTCAAACCCCGGCCAGGACACTAGAGACTTTTCTCGCAGTGTTCCCATGCCTGGCGCTCTGAGGTGTACTCTGCCTCCTATCAAATTGAGTACCGGAGTGTTCTTAGTACTCCTGGACATCTTGGGAAGGTAAAGGCGGTCGAGCGTGGGACTGATCACCCCACCTCAGTTAGTACCGTAGGTCAAGAAAATGTGGAGCGCTACCTCGCGCGTGCGTATCGCACAGGGAGTAGCTTTACTTTTTTTACCTTTTAGTCCTGGAATTTTGGTATTGGTCCTGGATTTTTTAAATTGTGTTTTTAGTCCTGGAAAACTTGGAATTTTTGTATAGGTCCTGGATCTTTTTACATTAAGAAGTCTTTAACTGTAAAATACCCCTCCTTTAAAAAGTGGAGGAAATACGGCAAAATAACTATGTGACAAGATTACCGAAATAAGTTAAAAAGAAAACAGAAGATATTTGATGCAAGATTTGCTTTACAAAGAGAAGAAAATGAGTACCGGTATTAGCAGACTTCAAACTTCCTTACAATTTAACAAAAACGTGCTGAGAAACAAAGCGAAAAATTACGAGGACCATGTTCAGCTGCAAAAGGAGGTAAATTTGCTAGAAATGCTAATAAAAGTATGCTCTCCCTTAGTCTCTGTATACTCATTAGTTCGATTTTGACTGCCTTAGTTCACAAAAATGTATTTTGTTAGAAAGAATTTCAGTTGCTAGTCGTGCTTTTTAGGTAGATTTCGAAGAAAATATACCTATTGAGATCGGTACGATATGAAAGTGTAT
>JAGDQP010023645.1:0-12029 GCA_022664845.1 Lepisma saccharinum | reverse complement strand
TTAACACGCTAGCGGCCATAATTTTGAAGATATTTGAACCAAATTTTTATATGTTGTTTCTAGGCTTAATAGCTCGGTTAAGTTCGTTAATGAGCAAAATCGGTCGCCATCTTGGATCCAAAATGGCCGCCGAACCCATTGTTGTATAGAATACACAGCCTAAACCGCTGGGGCTATTGAAATCAAATTTGGCATAAAGGTACAACATCACTTTTTGATTATGAAAATGTTACCTATTGAGTTCAAAGACGCCATCTTGAATCCAAAATTGCGGACCTAAAAATCCATTTTCCACACCGTTTGAGCTAGAGATACGAAATTTGGCATAAAGGTGCATTATGACGAGTAGCTTAGGGAAATATCACAACTTTTGGGAAAAGTCGCCATCTTGGATCCAAAATGACCGCCCAAAATCCCATTTTGCACACCGTTTGAGCTGGATAAATGAAATTTTACTTGAAGTTGTACTATCACAAATAGGTCACGACAAAATAAGGAAACTTTCAAAAAGTCGTCAACTTGGATCCAAAATGGCCACCCCAAAAACCCAATTTCCAAATCATTGAAGGTAGAGAAACGAAATTTTCAGTGAAGGTGTGTGACCAAGAGTAGGTTACAATAAATGGGGCAAATCTTCCCTTTCGGGGGGGGGGGGGAAGCCAACCGTGGGAGGGTGAAGATGTACTCCGTGGTGGTGTAGTGCTGCAGGGAGATTTTGGTTAAGATAAAGGAGGCGCATCCTCTCACAAGCACTGAAGTTGATTGGCGAGCCCCGGCTCCCAGCGAAACTTTGAAATCTACCTCAGCCTGTAGGCCTACCGAAAGGGATTTTTTTTTCTTCTTATAAGCGATGTGGACTGTACTTTTTCTTTTTCAGTGTTCTCTGTTTCTGCATTAGACTCTTTTTGAATTGGTAATACAAAGTAATGTAGATTTTTTAAAAAAAACTATACCAAAAGAACTGTGGGTGAGTCGGGTGGCTGTGATGGGAGTGAATAGGCCACTAATGGTGTAAGTTGTGTTCGTAGTTATCATAAATTCATAATCACTAACTTTGATTAAGTATCTCCAATTATATCTTGAGGTATGTTCTTGGCATATGTATGGAGAAAGTTAGTATAGTCCTGGGTTTTAAATTGGATAAATGTCCGTGTCAAAAAGTATATCCTAAGCACGTATGTTGCCTCGCATAACAGTTATGTTATAGTGGGTTCGTAGCGATTGTTACTGGAATCGTAGCTGTCACTTGTTTCAGATAAATTCAGTTGTTTTTTTACTTCTTCTTTGCATACGAATTTTATACCGATCAATTGTGAGCAACACATTTTCCCTAGAAGAAACAGTAGCATCATAAAATGCCTAATTACGTCTGGATTTCGTTATTGTTATGTGCCTTTATTCAATATATGTAAGCTTTACGTAACAGTTGAGTTGTAGATTGAGATTATCTGTGTTAAATTATATCTAAGGATGTTCATACACTACTCAGAGAAAATTTCTATACTGTATTGATAACGATTAATTATTTAGTAGTTGTAAATACAATTAATTAACGTGGGAAAGAATAATAATAAATTAAATGCAAAGTACTAAGGTGAACATCTTTTTAGTTAATGCACAACGTTTCTCTCTCTTTCCCCTCTCGCTTATTCTGTCTCCCTCTCTCTTTTCCTCTTCTCTCTGTTTGTCTCTCTCCCTATTGTTTTCTGCCTCTCTGTCTCTTTCTCCCCCTCCCTCCGTCTTTTTATCTTTCTCCCTTTCTCTACCTCTGTTCCTCTCCTCTCTCTCTTTTTTGGCGTTTTTTTTTCCTAGTCTTTGGCTTATGGCCGAAACACGCACATTAGATTTTCGTTTAGTCCAGGTGTTTCTTTCTTTGCTTATTTAATGTTTGTCCCACTGTTTCGTACACATTTTCTCGTGTTTTCACATAATTCTGTACAGTAAGTGATAACATTCATTCCCCCTTTGTTAACTTTTCTTTTGCGAATAACTTTGCAATGGATATACTGAATTGAGTACAATTTTCAGGAATTAAAGAGAATGTAGTTTTCTGTAAGTTTACACAAAACAGAACTAAATCGGTCCAACCATAAAAGTTGTAATGGTACCTTATTCTCTTGTATCTCTTATAACCATCAAAATTCAAAATATAGTTGCGCCGTGGTCCGATTACAGATTAATTAAGAACTTAAGGTACAGTTTCGTTTAGGCGATTGTCTTATGCAATGACTGCATTCAGTGAATGCTTGCGACGGAAGCACGTAGTGGGGTAGTTTCCTTTGTGCATTTAGCGCGTGCGCGACTCCCTAGTATATCTATACAATCATATGATTTACTTTTCGTGCATTACGAGTTTAAGATCTTTCTGTAAACAATATTTCTCACAGTAACAGATTTTAGGCAAGATTACAAACAACTATAATAATAATATAATCAGCATTTTAAATTAAACTCAACTTCCATTCAATATAAAACAATATTGTTACTTCAAGCTGCCAGAAAACTCTGCTGCCATCTATCGAAGATCAAACTTACTAGAGGACAATCACATCTTTGCATGTATTCTTTCTTTCGCGTTTTACTAACAATTTTATAGTATTTTCGTGCATTCTTGACGTAGCTTTTAATTCTCATCTCTGCTGAAGTTCATATTTGGCACAAAATAATTCCAAATTCAAAGAAAACCCGAATGAAAACTGCACAACACTCTACAACGCATGCGATTGCTGCAGCTTGACTGCTCTCCGAAGGAGTCGTTGCAACAGTTGCTAGCGACACCATGCGTCCGACGCGCAAACCAAACCGGCTTCACTGATTTCCCTTCAACGTGTCAATGCAGTGGCGCGTGCAGCAGTTGCTTGCGATCTTCGTATGCGAAAATCGCACAAACGAAACTGCACCTTTAGAGTATCTCAGGGTGCGACGGGTTCTTTCGAAGCTTGACGTGAATCCTACACCTAATAAAAATGTGCCCCAGTCTGCTCCCCGCAGTGTGGGCTACAAGCACTAAACTATATAGGGGTTGGACAAAAAAATCTAAAAACACGTCATACAGGACACGTAAGTGTGGCCCGCCACTGTACACCACGTGTTGCGGTTGCCGATCGTGTTTTGTTTTCAATGTGTCATGTGGACCTTCCTCTTCCGTCAGCAGTACCCAGTTCACCTGTGAGTGTCGTGGTGTGCAAGTTGTGCGGTAAAATGGGCGACCTGACAGACTTCCAAAGAGGCATGATCGTTGGTGCCCGTCTGGTTGGAGCTTCAGTGACAACAGTGGCGACCATTGTGGGGGTATCGACAGGCACTGTGTCCAATGTCACGAGGGCATACACAATGCATGGGCAAACAACGTCTGCAAAGCACAACAGTGGTCGAAAGACAATCCTGTCCGATAGGGACAGGAGGGCATTAAAACGGATTGTAGCAGTTAAAAAGCAGACCACTGCAATGAAAATTACGTCTGAACTCAATTCCGGCCTACAGAACCCGGTTTTATCAAAAACAGTGCGACGGGAACTTCATAAAATGAAAATTCATGGCAGGGCCGCGATCGCCAAACCTCTGGTCACAGCAGTAAATGCGAAGCGGCGTATCCAGTGGTGCAAGGACCACAAGGAGTGGACGCTTGATCAGTGGAAACACGTAATGTATTCCGATGAATCGACCTACACCTTGTTTCCAACAACCGGTCGTGTTTACGTATGGAGAACACCGTCGCAGGCCTATGATCCAGACTGTCTGCGCCCAACTGTAAAGCATGGGAGTGGTTCTGTTACAGTATGGGCAGTGATATCGTGGTTTTCTGCAGGTTCCATCATAGCCCTGCATGGAATGATGAATGCTAAGGCGTATGAGGCCATTTTGGGGGACCAGGTTCTCTACCCATGGCCCACACATTGTTCCCGGATGGTGATGGCATCTACCAAGATGATTTGGCACCCTGTCACGCTGCAAAAACGGTGCAATCATGGTTTGAGGAGCATGACCAGGAGCTATCACACCTTCCCTGGGTCCCACAATCACCAGATCTGAACATCATTGAGCCATTGTGGTCTGTGTTAGAAAAGGGTGTTCGGTCTCATTACCCTCCACCATCATCCCTTAAGGAACTGGAGCATGTTTTGGAGGAAGAATGGTACAACATTCCACACACCACGATTCAGGAGCTGTATACGTCCATTCCACGTCGGATCCAAGCTGTTTTGGACGCAAAAGGAGGCCCCAAACCATACTAGGTATGATTTTCACACTTTTTCAAACGTTTTAGATTTTTTTGTCCAACCCCTGTATGCTCGTAGAGCCTATGATTATGAACACTACTGCGGTGCTTTTCAGCGACCTTGGTAGCATTATAATCAATGTCTCCCAAACGAATTAAAGAGAACTTGATAATATCAAAATATATGTATTTATTCAAAGGGTTAAAACATAACAAAATATATCTATACATGTACCTCTAGTCTCGTGAAACCCAGCCTAGCTTTTTACATACCATGCTTCACTAAACAAAAGCGACTAGATCTTAT
This sequence comes from Lepisma saccharinum, assembly GCA_022664845.1. Taxonomy (NCBI): domain Eukaryota; kingdom Metazoa; phylum Arthropoda; class Insecta; order Zygentoma; family Lepismatidae; genus Lepisma; species Lepisma saccharinum. The sequence goes on along the minus strand of JAGDQP010023645.1, from coordinate 7,503 downwards.
TTCATTATCATTATATACAAAATCCTTTACTTAGCATTATTACAATTATCAATTTAACTTCTTGTATTCTTGTGCCGATATTACAAATGAAAACAAATCATTTAATATCCTAAAAACTCCATTTTGACTATCAAATCATCACTTTAGTTGTGCTGCCATCTACCGAGCTACTCCTGAAACATGCACAATGTACCTGATTAATTAGCAACCCGCAAAACATCAAATCATCTTTTTAAAACTCTTTTTATCAGCGAATTAAACATAAATTCCATGAAATATTAAATAAATATTTCTAACAAATATAATATTAATAACTTGGTTTATACATTAACTATAGAGCATAGCAAAGTTACTCGCATAAGAAATTTTGACAAAGGGAAAGTATTATTGTCTCTGACTGTACCGTCACAGAAAATAATATTCCGGAAGAATAGCATTTAGTTTTTGTTTAACTTATATTTATGGGCAAGACAACCATACTTAAGCCGTGACATGTCTAAGAGATGGCATGTTGTAGGCTTAGCCTATAAGGTGCCTATCTAGCCCATAAATAAAAACTAAATAAAGTTCCCGGGAACATCTGAATTGTACTAAACAATACCAAAGATATGAAGATTTCTACAACATTGATCTAGAGATGAAAAAAAAAAAACATTAAGCAGAAATTTTGCATTCTACGAACCTATGCTTACATTTTGACATATTAAGAAATACGTTAGTAACACCTTAAATTTTCAACATGTTGTGGGGCCAGATTAAAAGTTTCTGATCATTGAGAATGTTCTGTACTACGTGTTAATTATTGCAGAAGAGTACATATACGTATATTTCGTATGCATATTGTAGCTACTTTTTTTTTCTGTTAGGTTCTGTACATGATGTGTGTGTGTGTATATAGCTCTTTACAGTTTCATTCTTAATATTTTCAGGCAATTGGAATTCTCAGGAAGATATTCGAGAGAGGTGATAAGGTCCTTAAGATGCCAATATGCAGATCGTCTCCAACTAAAGGTCGTAAAAGAATTAATCAAACACATTTGTCTTCGTGAAGGAGAGGGAGCTATCCTTGTGTTCCTTCCTGGATGGAATGAAATTAGTGAAGTGTATGACATGCTCACAAACACTGAAATGTTCAATTCGGGTAAGTTTTTTTTTTAGTAGTAGTAGTAGCCTTTAAATACTACGTTACTATATAAGGTAAGTTAGACAATTCAAAAAGTGGCAAATGATATGTGAATTGAAGGGTGTGAGGCAAAAACATGGTAACCCACAAATGTTTATTTTTTGAGTTATTCATCACCCGATAGAAAGGAATCATACCGCGTCGTTTAATGTTGTCTGACTTCAAATTGTGCTCCAGAGATGGAAGCAATATTTACTTATGGTAAGCCTATTGTAACATTTTGGGATTCATAAGATGGTAACCAACAATTAAGATGGCAGGAAACGCCACTAAAAAGGAAAAGAATTTGTAAATTAAACATTTCTTACAGCGAGTTCAGTGAAAAGATTTATTCTTGAGTGACTCAGGTAGGGAATATTATGGTATAAATAATAAAACATGGTAACCCACAGAGCAGCATGAAAAATAGAAATTCGTTATTTTGATTTGGTACAATTATTTTAAGCCTTTATGTATAGTTTTACGTGAAAAATCAGCTTTCAGCCAATGAAAATGACTTGTGCAGCAGTAAAACTCGAATTTCTTAAAAGTTTAACATTGTGGGTTACCATGTTCTTGCCTCACACTCTTCAATTCTTGGCTATGTAGATCGCAGATAGAGGGAAAGCGGAAAGAGAAACATGCTTTCTTTGTGAGTAGAACGTTGAAGTTATATTGGCATCGAACTTTTGTGGTTTGGATGCCCATATTTTTAAGTAATGCCCAGAGACTAAAGTAACTGAGATGTGGAAGCAAAATGAGATAAAAGCATGGCTCGTTTTCCCCTGGTTACTAATTCTTGCCACAACATTGAGTTCCAGGTCTAGCCTGCTCTTCAATCAGGATCTCAGTGATTTGTCCAGAAATAAGTAATATACAAGCCCAGATTTCACTTTAACGTAGGGCATTTTCTGAAAAGGGTTCATCAGAAATGGTGAAAAGAAGGAACGATAATTTGATTGATCCATTGAGGGGTGAGTGAATGCTGTAAGAAAATACTCGCTTGGTCATTGAAATGCACCCCCCCTTCACCCTCCCTGGCGATACTGGCAGCTCTAGAAGAGTTGTTGTGGTACTCTTTGTTATTTTATCATTGAAGCGTTAGCGTGTGAAATGGAGAAAGCTTACCAAGTGAATAACGGTCCAGGGTCACTGAACTAAAAATCTGAAGTCAATTTCTGTCTACATGCTTTCATAGAGGCACTATCGTGAATTCTTAGTATAGAAAAAGCTGACCAAATGAGAATGGGTTATACCATATTAACAATAGCCAGGAAAACAGAGGTCACTGATCTCAAATAATAATAAGTAATTACTAGTGTATAAATCCACTAATTTCATAAAATGAAAACTAATCCCGAAGTCAACACTGTAGTTAAATTCTGGCGGGCCCCAGGACTTTTTTATGCTCCTGCGGACAGACTACATTCATTTAAACACGTTAGAGTTGCGATTCTACTAACAGTCGCTAAGGCTCCGGTTCCTTGATAGCATTTTAGTCACAAGTATTATTTTTTTATAAAATAAGCTGCCAACACTGATAACTTCAGTGCTTAGGTACGGAAAAAAACCACAGTACTTTCCTATTGTGTTAAATAATTGAGTATTTTTAATGGGTTGCAACACTGCACTATTACACCAAGCAAGACTGTTCCAGCGACTCTGAGCTAGACTTTTCCAGTGACACCTCAGCCACCTCTATACCTAGTAGTTGTTCATGAGATAAATATTTGGGCACGGTTTGACAGAATACTGACAACGAGTTTTCTGAGGACGAGAACACCCACAATGTATTACTATTGTGTCAGATTATAATGTTCATGCAAAGTTTGGTGCTGCTATGTCTAAAATAACGGAAACAATTAAAAAGAAAATAATTTACAACACTGGGAAGTAAGGTGCTTGAGGACGTAAATCCCTTCACTATTTTCCCATTGTGTCCAATAATGTTTATGCCAAGTTTAGTGCAGCTAGGTCTAACTGAATGGAAGCGATTTGAATAATTGATTTTAAAAAGATGAGTTGGCAACACTGAACTACTGCACCAATCAAGACAGTTCCAGCAGCTCTGAGCTAGTCTTGTCTCTGACCTTTCCAACGACACATCAGGCACGTCTGTACACCTTAACGTTCATGAGATATATTTTTGGGCAAGGGTTGGCAATATTGACAACGAGGTTTCTGGGGACTGAAACACGCACAGTATGTTCCTATTGTGTCAAATAATATTTATGCCAAGTTAGGTGTTCCTAAGTCTAAAATAATGGAAACACTTGAAAAAAAAAAGTATATAATTTTATAGAAAATAAATATACAACACGGGCAGGTGGATTGCTTTTATAGAAAATAGGTTGGTAACATTGGCAGGTGGGATGCTTGGGAACGTAGTCCTCAGTGTTTTTGTATTGTGTCGAATAATGTTTACACCAAAAGTTTTTTGGCGCAACTAGGTATAACTGAATGGAAGCAATTTAAACAATTGATTTTTCGTTAAAAAAAAATGGGTTGGCAGCACTGAAGTACTGTACCAATCAAGATGATTCTGGCGGCCCTGAGCTAGTCTAGCCAAGACCTTTCCAACGACAACTCAAGCATCTCTCTACACGTTGTAGTTCCTGAGATGTAATTTCTGGACGCAGGCGGACGGACACCCTGTGCATATCAAAGCTTTGTGTAGTATTCACTTTGAAGGTTTCCTCCCCCCCACCCATTTTTCATTTGAAATTGTCTTGAATGACGTCTTACAAGTTCGTCGTTATTACCGATCTGTGACTCTAAACACTGGATCGCCTAAGCCAGAATTACAAAAAAAAAAAAAACTGGGCGCGCGACAGCCCTACGGACCGTGGCCTGTCAGACGGCTATATTACGTTCAAGTTATTAGAGGGTTACGTGGTCAGCGTAACGGCTCTTTGCAGCCGTTTGTCTGACTTTCATGACCACAGTCCGTTACTTCTATTATTCAAGTAGTTCCCGAATTGTCCTTACGATGCTGGGTCAACACCAAAATTTTGAGCCCCTTACCGGGAATCGAACGCGGGACCACTCGCACAGAAGTCGAGCGCGCTACCAATTAGGCTACGCAGGAGGCTGCCATAGTTGCCTAAAGGGTTTAAATAAAATTCTAACCACTAGACAACAGGGTCAGAGACCCCTCAGAGTAGCCCTAATAGTCATATAAATAATTCGAAATCTTTTTAAGTGAATTTCGCCTAGAATCTATGCAATATTTTAATCTTTATGGGAAATTTTATGCTTTTTATTGACGAAACCAGTGATGAATCAGGCACTAGCGTACTTTTTATCCCCCCCCCCCCCTCTTTTTTTTACCACAATTTATACCATTTCCTTGTTCTATCCTCCGTAATAAAAGGATACTAGAATACTTGAAAGCTAGGGCCCTGCAAGCAAGCAACACCTTTGCATGTTTTTCTGCAAAAGATTAGCCAGAAAATATCTGCTTCTAAAATAAAATCATTAATAAGTTCATTAAATAATATGTACAATGACCAATGAACACTGGTTCTTTGAAATAGGGGTTACGTTTCTTCAACTTTTTTATTGTTTATGTATTTTTTCTCCTTTTGCCTTATATAAACGCCCTCTTGAATATGTCATTATTGTAATCGTAGGTTAAATGTATATTTTGATAGTAATATGGAATATGTTCAAGCACTGCATAAGTACAACAATAACAGTTAGTTATTCCTTTACTATGTCGTTTTGAAAGTGCTTTTTATGTATTTTTTTTATGTACTGTCCTGTTTATGTATGTAACTGTAGTGGCACGGGTTAGATGGTAGAACAGCTTCAGCTGAATCTCCCCCACGTTAATAAAGAATGTTTGAACTTTGTTATGGTAATGTTTTCATGTTCTGATATTGATAATAATAGTTTGTATTTTAGTTGTGTTGCTAGTTTTAAGATTTATCTATGTATTATTGTCACAACTGACTTATGACTGAAGCTGCTTTTCTTTTATTTTTTTCAGACGAATATGCTATTTTCCAGTTACATTCACAGATTGCAATTGAAACGCAACAAGAGGTCTTTCAGAAAACGCCAGGTACATCATTTTCTTCGGCAGCATAGTTTTATTTCCCGCCACTTAGGGGTCGTTCAAGCATTACTAAAGCACATTGTAGTAATTTTAGACCCTCACTCCTCTTGTTTTTATTTTTTAATTTACACTAACATGTTTTTTTTTTAAAGCGAACCTTACCTGGGCATTGCTTTGATTCCCCCTTGCCGATTGTTAGGTAAAATAAGCAAAGCTCCCTTGAATGCTTTCGTAATACTTGAACGACCTTTGAGTCCTTAATCATCAACAAGACTTAGCGTATTGGAAACGTTTCATGTATTTAAAAACATTGTATTTAATTATACTTACAGGGGCCACGGTGGTTCAGTTGGTAGAGCGCTTACCTCTGGTGCTAGGGGTCGTCGGATCGATCCCTGCTAATGCCATGTGGGCTTTGTGGTGGACAAACACCGTGTGCGTGGGTTTTCTCGGGGTGCTCCCGTTTCCTCCCACTTTCTTCATTCCACCATTTCATCCCATCATCATCCATACGGCTTGAGCCATAGTTGCCTAAAGGCCTTAAAATAAATTCAGTTAATTATACTTACATGCCTGTAAGTAATTATTGTTGTCCCCGTAACATGTCTGGTTTTCATTCAGTTTGGCTACACCTCAACACAGCTGGATAAAGTAGAGAGAGGAATATCTACACTAATTATATACTTACGAGACATATACATGTCAGTGTTTAATTCCATGATCACAGGTAAAAGAAGGTGATAGATTGTTCACTTTTATTAAAACTTAACACTTCTGTCAATGTAAGAAGAGGAGAAAGGTATCGACGATGCTCCCTGTATATGCCACCCCGACATTCGTTTGCATGAAATTGAGGAAGACCCCTCAGTGAAGATGGCCTGTATCAGGACACGAACCAGCGTGCCTCTTTAGTACCAATCCCGGGTCCGCAGCTGGAGGTAGATGGTTCACATGTTTGATAATGAAACAAAGAAAAGGGAGAACCCTGGATCTAATATGACGGACTTCGGTCACATCGCGGATAATCAACGAACGTAATTTCGAGTAAGCACTGACAAGAGATAAATATTGGAAGTTTTGTGTTGAATAATGATTGAGGCGTGGAAACAATATGGAAGACGAGTGTAGTTCGTAACCGTTCGAATGCTCTTTTATTTATTTTTTTCCATAAGGGTGATTAATATAATCTGTAAAACGCCATTTTTCCCCCTTTTTTTCGCAGGTCTTTTCCAGAATATGTGTATTCCCTTGATTTGTTACCGTTTTAAGTTTTGATTATAATTTAGTATATTCCAGTGGTTACCATTTGTTTATCTGTAAGTTTGTTGGGTTTATTTCCATGTTTAAAACTATTCAGTGTGTTAAATCAGCGGTTCAGTTTAAAAATTACTCTGTACTTTCATATATGGCACTCTAGTGCTTTTGTTTGGGCAATTTTTATGTTACAAAAAGACAGCTTTAATCCTTACCGAGGTCACATTCAAAATGTACGTTTTATAACCGTCAATAAATGAAATGATATATAAATGTGGCCAAAAGATAAAACATAGCGTTTGGAAAGGAATAAGTGAGCAATCTCTCGTATTTCAGCAATTCCGCCACACCGTGGCGCTAGTGCAGATTTCGCTCCCGAAGTACAAAGCGGAGCTGCCAAAAGCATGCGTCAAGGAATGTAGCAGCTGTCTGTTGGTAAAGTAAGCGAATTCTTAATGTAAGAAAATATCTTAAGAATCGTCATACATTGGTGAATGAATATTATCAGTATTTTATGTACTTGTTCCTGGAAAATATCTTCGAAAGAACTATGAAGAGCCAACGTTTGACAGGTTTCGAAATTTCTTTGCTGTACTTAATGAGGTTAGATTTCGAAGGATCTCTCTCGCACGAAAGAAGAAATGGCAACGAATATAACGAAATATTAGTTTCGGTATCACTTCCATTACATGGAACCCAATCCCACATGGACAGAAATCGTCACCAAGGCATCCAAACAATAATAATAAACTAACTAACTAACTAACTAACTCTATGGCTTATGGAACTCGCAAGTTCATCGCCGCAGTAACAAACGTTCGCCATTGGATTCTATCCTGGGCAGTATCAAGCCAGTTTTCATCACGAACACCTACTTCTCGAAGATCTCTTCTAATATTGTCCTCCCAACGACGTCTCGGTCTTCCCAATGGCCTCTTTCCATCGGGCCTTCCAACCAGGATAGAATATAATCTTCGTTTTTCCCCCATCCGAGCTACATGCCCTGCCCACCTTAGTCGTCTCGATT
>JAGDQP010023644.1:2704-28909 GCA_022664845.1 Lepisma saccharinum | reverse complement strand
CCATTTTACATCTTCTATTTATTTCATTAGTCAACTTGGTATTCGATGTTTTGAGCTGGCCTAGGTAAACATACTCATCAACTATGCCTATTGTCTCTCCGTTAATCTTTATTTCCTCCTTTGCAGCATGTTGATTGTACACTACTTTTGTTTTACTTAAATTCATTTTAAGGCCTGTTTTCGAACTCTCAATACTCAGTTCTTCCATTCTGGTTTGTAATTCTTCTACACGTGTAGCAAAATTATTCGTTTTTATTGGAAAATGCAAAACTATGAGAAGCTATAGAAAATTATACTTACATAGATACATCTAATCATAAGGAACAAAATTGGTATTGACGCAGAAGCAAAATCCTGAAGTAGTTGTCTAAAAATCGTCGCAAAACTCATGAAATAGCGGAAAGTTGGGCTTTTCATAAACATAATTCGAAAAAACGCGTTGGGATGAACACACTTGGTGACACCAAAGCAAAATTTTGCAGTTTTTGGTCGGAAATACATCGGAAACTCTTGAATATTTATTCTACGTAATACTTCCGTAGGATTTAAGACTACGAAGTTTCAGATGTACGGAGGTGGATTAATGATCAATTACAAGATTTGTTTTGTACAAGTGCAGTTAAATGAAAGCGTGTAACGTCAGAAGTATATGGAGGAGAAGGTCGTTTCGTATCTCAAATGTAATTTTCTTCAAGGCATATCTCAATATAATTTCAATACAATCAATCATCTGCAGTCTTTCTCTTTGTGGAATATTTTGAATCGATGACTACAGAAAAGACCTGAATCACATATATTTATACAATTGAATCATGAATTTGAATTTAAATGGCTTTTCTCTTACTCATGCCGGGATAGATATGAGAAAGGAGAGGATATGGGAGAGTAGTCATGCAGGGCCTATTTTGGAGGTATCATCCCGGCATTTACCCTAGCTAGTGTGCCGGGAAAAACTTCAGTCAGCATGGGTGGGTGCTGAGATCTTTTCCGGTATCTTCCGATTGCTGTCATTGTTGACGCATGAGCATAAGTTTCAAGTATCTGGGACTATACAGTGTGGATCTCTGTGTACAGAAACTATCTCAACCATAGAGATGTAAGGTTGTAAATATGGAGTTGAACTATAGATTGAGAGCTAAAAAGTTCGGAGTCCGAATTTTAAATACTATTGATTTTTTTTTAAGATCTCAAAAATGTTCACAAAGGATTGCGATCATCGATAAAAGATTCATTTGATAAAGTTATATCCTATCTTTAATAGTTTTGCTAACTTATACTAAAGTTCTTTACCTTTTTTTACAAATAATGTAAACACTGGTGTAATCATTGCAATTACGAAAGCATTTGAAACAACCAATTCGAAAAGGGTATTGCAAACTTGTGTGAACAATTTCATATTCCTGAAAAAAAGAAAAGTGATTAATGCTTTTCGTGGATATATATGATACCAGTAATTGCCCTGAGAATTTTAAACTAATATTAAGAATTGTTGACACTATCCAATATCAACTTCTGAATGCGAGAGAGCATTTAGTGAAATGAATGAAATATTAACCGACAAAAGAAATTCATTACTTGTGGAACGATCCAGTGCACTTGTCTTCATGAGCAGTGTTGGGCCTCCAATAAAGGAATTCAACACATTTCTTCATGTGAAGTCATCGCTGAGACGATCAGCGAACGAGACAGCATAGCGCAAGCCGGAATCGAGCGGAAGTAACGAGCAGTATCTGGGAACTTTGAAATGGTGAGCTCCCACAAATATTTTTTTTTTTTTCAACTAAAGCACTGGTTGTAATTGTGTGTGGTGTCTACTTAAAAAGAAATAAAGTTACATGTTGTGAAGTAAGGAAATAGTTTTATCATCATGATAGATTCATTGATTAAGTATTATATTTCGAAAATTAATTAATCTATGGATGGCACTTTTAACTTAGTTAGGCCTTTTGGGAGTTGGACTTACAAATAGATTATTTTTTCTGGAATTAGCCGAGTGATAACCATCCATGAGAATGCATATTTCTCTTCAAATGTTCACTATGAAACTCTGCAGGAACATCAGCATCCATCACACTCGGGCGGTTGTTGTCCAGTTCAGTGAAGCCATCTCAAACTACACGAGGTAAACTATTAAATGACAAAGAAAGAGAAAAAAAAATAAATGGACATTTGTAATTTTGGGCTTATCAAGTTTTCCCCCTGCACTGTTCAAATGCTATTCACAGGCGAGAGATAATGGGGTCAGAAATTGTTTTGCAAGATGACTCTGTTTTGTTTTAAAGTGTTCTTATCAACTCGTTTTTCTCACTGGTGCACTGCAAAGTCTTTAATTTAGTTCATGTACTGCACTAAAGACAAACTAGTACCTCGTTCAACCTTATCGGTCCACTATAGTATTAGGAACCCTAGAAATGCATATTAGCTATTATCTGGACTGAAAACAGCTGGCACGAAATCTCAATCAAGGTCCCAAATACTGGCCAACCAATTATTTAGATATAATAAGGATAAAATGAATTTGATGGGCGGTAAAGCACTATGGCTTACGCCCGTTCCGAGCTGGTAAGATGGTGTAGGAGTAACGTGGTCGACTTTTCAATTACATATGAAATTCGCAACATTGTCCGATCGAGGCAGGAGGAGTTTCCGTATTCGACTATACCACAAAACATTCCACAATCTAAAAATGTTGCGTTAATTCAACACATTAAGAACCTATTAACAAGTTACTTTCCATCCGAAAGAGGCAGATTTATTAGTAAATAACGAAGACCCTGATAATTTGAACCGTAACCAGCTATTTACTCTGTCCATACATCTCTGGCGTGGGAAATTTCAAAGTAGCTATAGAACATAGCGTGTTTAGGAAGCGATAGTCATTAATTGAGAGATTAATATTTCAGACAAAAAGAAGAAAACTGTTCCTTTGAATAGATATCCAAAATTGCATAATTTTGAAGCTAGATGTCACGTAAATGTTGAGCGATATCTTCACAAGTTAGGTAAAATCTCAACAAATAATAATGTCAGACGTGTCGCTGTAATTGAAGCATAAAGCTTAGAAGGGGTATTTCTCCGCTTAACTACTAGGCAATGTCAGTTACTTGACAATGAGCAGTATTCCTTTACAATCAAACCTTCTCCAGTTACAATCCAACTGTGATCGTGATTTGTTAAGCCGATATATCTTATGGCAGTATTTGTTGAGATATGGCGTGATCTGTGACAATGCCGCGAAACATTTTGCTGGCTTTTTGGCTCCGAAAGTAGGTCTACTCATGTTTCGACATTTTTTCGATCCTTGTTTGCTTTTCATTGTCTGAGTCGGAGAAATTGATCCTTGAATTTGTGATAATTATTTTTAAACACCTTGTAGGTATAATCCTGCCTAATTTAACCGAATGTCGAAGCTGTGAGTCCGCACCCCGCAGATCCTTCTTTATACATCCCTGGACAGAGCATAAGTCCTTATGCGAACTATTTCTGCAATATTTTTTAGACTTTCTCATGGAGACCATTTCTTTCTTTCTTCCTTTCTTTAAGAAACTCTAAATACAGATGAGAGGTCATTTTGCACTAGACAAAACAACAACAAAAGAAAAGATTTGGGAAGGAATTCGATCTGGTTTTATTCAAGGACTCGAAGTCCATCAGAGCTGCACAGAGGGTGCGAGCGATGAAAACCAGAGAAGCTGCACAGAGGATGTTGGACCGATTGGGCGATCGCCGAGTGCGAAATCACGAGCTTCTGGATGTGAAACCAACGCTGTACTAACTGAGCTATGGCCGCTCAATTCATTTATATTCCTAATATAAATTATACTTGTAGAAATATATTTCTCCCCACTCAAGAAAATATATCGATACATTAGTGGCAGTGATTTCTTACTGCTTTACACAGGTTAAAAAATGAATTACGTTCTCACTCAAATGTTCCAGAAAGATAACAAAGAAAAACGAAAAAATGCACCTTAATTCGTAATGCCATTACGATTGTAAAACCAAATAAACAAAGACAGGTAATGATAATTGCACAGTGTGTTCTTAGTGGATATCTGGCAACACTGTTACGTGGCCATTAACCTTTAACCCTAAACATCTCGTCATGTTCTCTCAAGGTTGCTTACATCCTTTTTGCCGTGAAGCTGTCATTTATTGAAGTTACCTCTTCCAATTTCCTTCTCTTTTTTTGTAAATCGCTGTTCTTCTGTGACTAAAGGGGGAATAGAAATGGGAAAATCTTTTGGTGGAAATATGCTGAAATCAGACTCAACTGATAACTTCTAAAGGTGAGACACAAACATTATTACATACAGTAGTTTTCCGTATTACATTAGAAAGAAGCCGTTTCAGAGAGAGAGAGAGAGAGAGAGAGAGAGAGAGAAAATACAAGTCAATACTATCAAGTTTGAAAGTCAGTAGCAGAACTGGAATTCTTGTGCGGGCAGCTTTGTATAACGTATGATCCAGAATTAGAATTAGTTACCGTATGAACATATTGGAAATACATGGTACCAGGGTTCGAAATCATAGAGGACAGAGCACGTTTTACCCCACTGACAATTTCCTCAGTACTCTTCCAATTGTTTTATTTATTTATTTATTTTTAATAAGGGGTGTTTAACGACATGGACATTTCAAAATAAAACTTAAGGCGGCTAAAACTAGATACGATTAATTTTGGGAGCGAACAGATACAGATAACCCGTGATACGGAATGACTTTGCATGGGCTTCCTTCAGTATTCAAATGAATCTCAAGAAATTCAAGAGGTATATCGTTTATTCTTCTGCTAGCGTTCTAGGTCAGTATGGTTTTATTTATGGTAAAAATCAAATGGAATGGAAGAATTATTTACATTCTCACAGCGAGATTCACGTACCATTTCAAGATTCCGTTTGATTCTTTTTATTCACCGTTCTCTCTTCTTTGTTCTAAGAATTTACAACACTGAAACTAGAGGATTGGACAAAATTGGCGGGAATTAAATGACTCCTCATCCTCAAGGACAGTCATTTGAGTGTCGAATGTGTAGTTTAAGAGGTCCTTGGCTCGATACTCCAGAAATGAAGGTCCCTGGTCGAGAAGAAGTATTCTTCAACTATTTTGAAGAAGCTTTAGTCAGTGTTCTCTCAAAGGTAGTTGTGGACTCTTTATCTCTGAATAACGGTGAATCTCTCTGAATAGTTGTATTTTGCTCTTTGAATAACTAAAGATTATAAGGATTCATAACTAGTGACGTACACAACATAAATATTAATTGCAACCTTTGGACGCCGAACGGCTCAAGGGTTGAACCAGCACTTTAAACCTCAGTAGCTCAGCTCCTAATTAACCTAGAGGGATGACTTAGGTGTCAATCTCTTCAGGAAGAATGAAGCTTTCCAACGATGTGCATTTCATCCATGTCGGGGATCCCGCATCGGAGGGGCAGGGGGGCAAATTTGGGTGTTTTTAGTTCTCCCTCCCCTCAACAGATGGGGTGAAACTTCCCCCCAAACATAAAAATTGGTATCAATAGAGTATATGGCCATTGGGCTTGCGAGGGGTAAATTGGGGGTTACGACAAATAACAGTGTTGCCAGAGTCCCACAAAAGTCAAAGAAACAGGTTTTTATTTTTCTTCTTCTTCTTCTTTTACGGGTTGGGCACAAAAGTTACCTCGTTGGAATCTGTGTCCCTTAAGCTTTCCAACGAGGTATAGTTCATGTCCCTGTGACAATTAGGAGGGGTACTACAGGGCCACCAACTTGAAGGTTTACGATTTTCTTGAAATCCCTATCCAGCGTATAAAGGTTAAAAGTGTGTAAGATATAGCGAGGGGAAGTGCTTCCGTCCCGGATGATCTTGTGAAACATGTAAAGTTCATTTGGGAATTGTTTCTTCGGCTCCTCAAACTGGAAGTTGGTTTTCAAATTAAACTTCATTAAAAAAGCATTTACGCAAATGAAAAATGAAAACATTGACAATAATTGTTAATAATGCGTATAATAGAGGTTTCATGGCAGTTATTGACATGTGTGTGCACATGAGATTAAAACAACATTAATCTACATTAAAATGCACATAAAACATGGCGATAAGTGCCTAATTATAAGGTGTTCTTTGAAAGAACTTAACAGAAATCTGAAACTTGGTGTTCAAGCGTGAAAAATGACTGCAAATGAAAAAGCTCTTTATTCCTGTTTGCTTTACAAGCAATCAGTGTTTTTTCTTCCTTTGATTTAGACTTGGAAGCAATGTTAAACAACACTTAGACTTTATAACATTTTGCTATCACAACACAAAGCGCAAATTTCAGTCATGATTTAATGAGCTTTGTCGAACAATCACTTCGCTCAGCTTACAGAAATGATTTACAGTTGCTGCGTGCAAATTGAATTGAAAAACAATCTCTCTAGAGAGAAGTGTAGTTTCAATACATCAGGAGAGGGGGGAAAGAAACATACACAAGTATTGTGAAAAGCCGTTCATAGCAGCAACAGGTATCGGATATTGCGTCATCAGCTCATGTGTAAGTATGCATATTATTAGATGGCTTGGGTGCAATGTTCATAGTAAAGCTCACGTTTTCTGCTCATATGTTTGCATTCCATACTCCATAGTTGTGCTTGTATGGACTGGAGAAGGAAGTGTGGGCTGTTAATAGCTGCCTGGAACATGACGATCTTGTAGTTAACAACGCATCAAATCCGATATAAACGACCTAATATTACTTGCTTACGAATGAACTCATGACTAATAAATACATACTCCTGTTTTTTTTTGTTTTTTTTTAAAGTACAGTATATGGTAGGCCTATAATGTTTTTTCGAATTGGAACCAATTTTGTTCACAAGCAGTGTTGCCAGATGCCGGGGAATTTCACACCTTTGAGGGAGAAAGGGAATTTTTAGATCAAAATGGCAAGTTGAGGGGAATTTCGAGGGTACTCATAGGTGATATCAATTTTTAACCAAACTCACGTCTTGATACACACACACACACACACCTAGTTTCAGACTTTCAGTTGCCATTCCCTGCTTTTTCCTATGGTTACCTTTTGCCCCTGTTTTCTGACAGTACTTTGCTTCAAAGTTCAAGTTTGGTTAGGATCACAGGTTGCCAGATTGGGCAAAAAATCACAAATTCGACGAAGATGCAACTAAAAATTATGGTCATCTTGAGACTTCTTCGACTACTGATGCTATTAAGTTGAAATTTTTCTCTCATTGTTGGGAGACTTATTTTATTAGCTGTCAATTATGAATATAATGTACTTCAAGAAGAACATTCGGGAACTAATTTTTATTTTGTAACATGTTCTGTAAGTTGCTCACAATTTCCCGTAATTTGATTGAAGCTTGCTCAATTAAATGGACTGATACATAAGGTGTAACAGTAATTACTTATCTTGGACTAAAGTGAAGTGCAAAATAGTTGCAGGCAAACACTGGAAATTAAACGCGTATAAGTACTTAACTATTTTCATAAATTTGTAATTTCTCTCTTGTTTGATTAATATAATTCTGTAGGTTTGATTACAGTTTAGCATAAGCGCGCTCTTTTGTTTGAAAGTATTAAATTTAATTTCATTATATGTAGTTTGATTCTTTCTTGTTTTAGATTCTTTCTTGCTTTGGATTAATTCTTTCGTTTCCTGTGCAGAGATTTGTTAAGATTGATTTAGGTTACGTAAAATTTAGCATACTTACCCGAAACTTGAATTGCTTGAAAAGATTTTTCTTTAACTTGTAATTTGGCTGGGAAATGTTGGACTAAAACGGGAAATTTTAGGGAATTTACTTTTCGGCGACCTGGCAACACTGTCACAACGAATCACATACAAGAATTAGAGTAGCATTGCCAATTTCCACCTTCCCTCCATCTCCACAGATCCCTCCATCTCCATCTACTGTGCAAATACGCCACAAAGTTGACAGAGCTTCTGAAGAAGTAAACTTTTACCATTTAGGAAACTTCTTCAGGAGCGAACGGAAAAGCAGCACGTTGACCATCGATAACGGTCCAACTCAAGCTATAGTGGTGAAGGGAAGTAATTACATAACATAATACTCTAGGAATATACCATCTAGATTCTTAATATCCCTACAATGTTCCAGATCGTTTGGGAACAAATTCCGTGTATCTGTATATACTTCTGGGAATAGTAAAAGACATTTCAAGTTTAAATTTCCGGAAGATCCGTATAGATATTCTAAAAATATTCCGAAAGAACAAGGAACTTACACACAATTCCTACAATATCGTGAGAAATCCCCTGAGCATGCGCTTACCTCGGATATTCAGATATTCGTAGAATGTTCTACCCTCTCACCAAGACTATCAGGAGACATCATCGTTGGGATATTCCCATTCTGACTGGAGTTTGTTTCTTCAAAGACGTTTGCTGATTACCATTACAAGAATTCTACCTGCTAATCAGGAAATGGCTACTCCTCATCCCCCCCGACTTGTAGCTGCCCGTATAATCCATAAGCATGATTGTGCTACCGTTGTAATTAGCGCTTTGGCTTGATGTTCATACAATTTCGTATTGTACACATTCATTTCTTTACCTAATTTCCCCTGAACAATTGATCAATTAATAGCATTATCTTGACGTCCAGAGAAATCAAACATCGTCGCAAAGTAAAATTTACTTGAAAACTTGAGTATGAAGAATAAAATGTCTGAATATCTCCGATCGACTGCTCTTCAAGGTAGTCTGCAACGGATGTGCAGAATAATACGCGAAATACAAGAAATGGGGGGAAAAAATGAAATACCGAGCGCCAGAGCGTTGGTTTCGCATTCGGGAGATCCTGGATTGAAAACTAGCGATCAACCATCCTGACATGGTTTTCCAGGGGTTTTCTTCGGCCACACCAGACAAATGCCGTGATGGTACCTTTCATCTTAAGCCCTGGCCGACTCCTTCCTGCATTCTTTTCCCCCTAACGTATCCCGGCCTGAACCTAAAGACCACCAATAAATTCATTCAAAATGGTGACAAATTGCATTTTTCTTCGTCTACGATTCGAATTTCTTCAGTCTCGCGTTGATTTATAACCCCTTTGAGTGTAGACCACCAGCAACACATCTTGGTAGTAATGGGTTTCATAGCGTTTAGGAAAATTATAAACAAGTATGATATCCAGTTCATCCTGCACAATTTTTGATAAACGGCGTAGAACAAATTAATAGTGTATTAATTCTTTTACTCGGCCAATTTATGATAATCATAACTAGTGACCGGATTCTTAGATTTTAAACTATTTTGTTTTGTTCCTTGCTAGCTGTGATATTTCAACGTACTTATTCGTCTGGTTATAATGGAAACCACATAGTTGAATTTTATAATACCTAAAATGGCTAAATAAGACGTTAAAACCTAAAAATGGTTAAAACTGTTATTTTTTTAAAAAAGTTTAAAATTGATACGGTAAAAATAACAGTTGTTTCTGAACTAGAATTGCAGCGTTGACCGGTGCAATAGAAATAATTGACACAATTTAGAAATAAATAAATATCAGAGGCCAATGAGCGCAGTCTGCTCATCGAAGACCACTAAATTCTGCAACGAAGCCCAGGGTTTGCAACGATGAAAAATGTATCTGCAGTTCTCCAGGGGAACAAATTACAGAGGATTTACCATGGGAACAGTGGACAGGCAACAGTTGCTTCATTGAAATTTGCACCGATGATTTCATTGAATTTGAATTTTATTTTAAGGCCTTTAGGCAACTATGGCTCAGGTCGTATGGATGATGATAGAATGAATTGGTGGAATGAAGAAAGTGGGAGGAAACGGGAGAAAACCCACGCACACGGTGTTTGTCCACCACAAAGCCCACATGGCAATCCGACGACCCCTAGCACCAGAGGTGAGCACTCTACCAACTGAGCCACCGTGGTGGACACCGACCCCACCGATGATTTCATGTTGGTAGAGAGAACAATTCCGGCTTGTTGGGTTTAGTGTATTTTAAAAAAATAAAAATAAAAGTTCAGTACCCTGACAGTATAAAAACTTGTAAATGACACAGGAGTCATTCTAAAATTATGTTCTATAAACTATTAAAAAAATAAGCAAAAAGTTTTCATGTAGAAAAATCCGGGCCCTAATCATAACCAACCCGGAGATAAACTTGCAACACTATATCAAATTCAACATATTGTAGTATGTTTATTGGTGTGCGTGTACATATTCCGTGCAAGGATCGACCGTTTCTTTTTTGTTATTATTAAAACTAAAAGAACAAAGAAAGATATATGAACATGAAAGACAATGGTTTAGCGCTTATCGCTTTGCGTAATCTGCTGTATTAATTTCACTAAACAGTTCCTTCCACAATTCCTCCGGATCCACTGCATTATAGGGCCATACTAAATTCCTCACTCATCATAGTTGTTTATCGCCGCCATTAGACGATTGCTTTCTTCTCTGAAAAGGAACTTTCGACATCAAACCAATCTTTCAAGGGAAATTTTAGAAAAGAGTGTCTCCATTTGCTTTGTCTTAGGCGCAACAAGTGACTTCTTTGCTCTACCAGTGTGAAATATTCACAAACATTTATCAAGAATGACCTAGATTGAGATATATTGCAGCTCAGAATTTACAACACTAAGTTCCAATTGCACAAAACATTTTAATACCAAGATAACTTAATCCATGAGTTAGTCTACAGATCATAGATAACGAATTTCTATGTTCTCGTTCATGCCACCTGGTGTCAATCCAGCCAAACTAGAAATGAAGTAGCTATTAAGCCATGCGTAATATCTACGCTTTTAATCTATTGCGGACCCATAAGGTAGAAGTAACAGATTCTCAGCTCCGTGCTTTTCTCAATTCTTTTAATCGAATGTAGAAATAATCTCAGCATTCTAACATTATGTCATTCTTAGTTCGACTGGACTGACACCAGATGGCATGAAAGAGATGGAGAATATAAGCATTCAGTATTTATAAATAATTATTTAATCTATAACATGTAGATTAACTCGTGGATTAAGTTAAACCAGGATTAAAATGTTAAATCAGGATCGTGAAAAACCCGACCATTCAATAAGTTCATCAAGCTTGAATCAACCTTGGGGCGCTATTGGAGTTGCTGTCGTTCAACTCGTTTTATCGTCTAGTTCATAGGTCGGGAAGGGTTGGGGTTCTTAGTTTCAGATATCATTGTTGACACACACACACACACACATATTAGAGGGCGGACGAAGAGACAGACAAAAATCACTTTATACAGGGTGATAGATTAATGTGTTAAAAAAAAATGAGTATGAATTCCTGATATGAAACAAGAAAATATATAAGGACAATTTAAAGACTGAAAATGTCTTTAAAAAAATATCACATAGTTGGTTATGCTCACATCAAGAATATATATATATATATATACTGCGAGCGGTCCCGGGTTCGATTCCCGATGGGGGCTCAAATATTTCGGTGTTGACCCAGCATCGTGAGGACAATTGGGGAGCTGCTGTGAATAAAAGACAGTGGCGATCACAGTGAGAGCTTCGGCTCTCCTCTCCCAACCCGTCTGGTCCGCGTGGGAGCAGTAGACCAACTCCTCCCTTCGGGGAGAGGCCTCATCCACTAGTGGATTGAATATGGCTGTGATTTATTATTATATATATATATATGATTCTGCGTAGCCTAGTCGGTAGCGCGCTCGACTTCAGTGCGAGCAGTTCCGGGTGGGGGCTCAAAAATTTCGGTCTTGACCCAGCATCGTGAGGACAACTGGGGAGATGCTGTGAATAAATAACAGTGGCGATCACAGTGAGAGCTTTGGCTCTCCTCTTCCAACCCGTCTGGTCAGTGTGGGAGCAGTAGAGTAGACCAACTTATCCCTTCGGGGAGAGACCTCATCCACTAGTGGATTGAATATGGCTATGATTTATAGGAGCACAAAGTATTTCTGTAAAGGAAATAGCATGAGGTCATTTTTTTATCATTATCTTTTAACAAGCGGTCTCGGCTTTGATCCCTGATGGGCACAGAAATGTTCGGAGCCCACTTTACACTGTAGGTACCATCTTCAGGACGTCACCTCTTCATGCTCCTGGAAATATTTCTCTGAAACTAACGCTGAACATTGAAAGGAATAGCGAGAAAAAGGAAACGCGAAGAGAGCAAACATTGCCTGGAATCTCGAGTCAAGCAGAAGAAAATACTTTTCACTAGAGTAAGCACATCAATTGCATTGGAATTTCAAGTCCAAAGTGAAGAATGAAGATCAAACTTTTTGTTTTCGAAATTTTTACTAAATGTTAACTTCAGGTACAGAGATGGCCATTCTGATTTTTTTGTTAACACTGAAGATGCTAAATAGTCTTTTAACGGTTCTTTCGACCCCCCCCCCCTTGTCAAGTCAAAAAGAAAGAAGAAGGGAACTCAGCTGAGGAATGCGATGCACATTCCCGAGTTGTTCGCCCAAAGTTCTTTGCCTACTTCTAAACAGTCAGCTTGATAATTAGCGCAATAGAGAAATACTGACTCACTTCCGCTTGCTTTTTGCTGACTGACTGCCCGTCCTTTGCACATTGAATTTGAACAGCTAAAGAATGTAACACTTCTCTCGCTCGCTGACACAACGAATCTTTTAGCACGACTGTATCAGTCACACATATACAGATAAGGTGTTTATTAATTGAAGCGTAAAAGCAACAACTAAACAAACAAACAAAAAAGTTTCGTAAAACCGCCCATATTGGTGATCTGTTGAAAAAGCGACAGATATTTTACAGCAGACTTCTGTCCTTTCGTTTCAGTCCTTACGCCATTACAGAGCTCGCACAACTGAACTTTTTCGCTATTTCAGACTTTTGTCTTACCCATTGGGGTTTAAGTAAGAATAAGATTATTATTTAAAATAGTACGATTGTACACGGACTGTACTGTATGTTGTAAAAATAATGAAATCGCGACGACTAAGGTGGGCAGGCCATGTAACTCGGAAGGGGGGGGGGGGACGAAAATCCTGGTTGGCAGGCCGATGGAAGGAAACCACTGGGAAGACCGAGACGTCGTTGGGAGGACAATACTAGAATAGATCTTCGAGAAGAAGGTGTTCGTGATGAAAACTGGCTTGATGTTGCCCAGGATATAATCTAATGGCAAGCGTTTGTTACTGCGGCGATGAACTTGCGAGTTCCATTTATAAGCCATAGAGTTAGTTAATTATTTAAAATAGTCTACGGTATTATTTTCAGATTTCTTTCTCCCTTGTTTCCCCACATCAGTTGCTCTGACCTTGAAAAGTTACAATGTTTCAATTGTAACAACTTTGGACACCTTTCCACCCATAAGGAAATAAAATATTCGCATAATTACTTGATATTCAACACACAGACATACACTGATACAAATTTCAGGTTAAAATACCCAGTACAAGTATATTTCAAACATTACCAAAATTGCACAATCAAGCACGCAAGCATATCAAAAACGTCCCGCCGCACTCTCAGCTCAAGGCACTATCTCTGCATTCGCCTATGTTAAAAGGACATTTCAGTTCAATTTGTCTGACTCCTGGTTTCGACCCGAAAATGTACTGCAGAATCACCCGTTTTTATTCCTCCGCTTTGAAGTGTATATATCTTTTAGTTTCGTATTACAAAAGTTCCAATGTATTTTATGTAAACTTTGAATTTTTTTAAATATTTTATTGTGAACCATATGTTACGTGTTCCATTTTTTAAAAATAAGTATTTTATGCCATTATTTCTTTTCTTTATAAGCAATGTTCCAATATGTGGAGACGCGTTTCACCGAATCTTTTAAAAATCTGTCTCATATTTTGTTTGCTTCTCGGTTCGCTATTGTATTTTTAGTTTGTAGCCAAGATATAGACTGTCCGAATGGAAATACTGTAATTCCAGTTTTCACTATCGGGAACGGGAGAAGGGGAGCATATGAAGTGAAAGTAAAAGCGCGGTAAAACTAAAGTATTTCGGTACTGACTTGAAATGATTCAACAGTTTTATAGTATTACCTGCTGCATGGGTGGATCCATCCATCTAACCTTCTGAAGTTCAGATCGCAAAAGGGCACAGAAAAAGGCGCCATTTTCCCCTAAGCCGCGGCCTCTCATTTATGAGCTTTTTAGCTTTCTCATTCTGTAACTACCAGTATATAGAGAAACTAGAAAACCCGTGGCCCACTGCCTCAAGCGAAAAATTCCATAGTAGAATTTTCTTTCCATTGAAAGTCTGGGTGGGTGACTGACCACCCCAAGTGTTGCAAACCATCTTCCAATTCAATGTTCATGCATAGGGAGGCTTTGTCCACATTAAGAAAAGAAGAGGAAAATCGCCAAATATGGATACACTTCTTTTGCGACATAACCACGTTCACAAAACTAAGTCGAAAAAAAGAGAATTTATCGAAAAGTGCTTCTCTGAAATGTATATTTGTAGTATGCAAAAGAAAATTAGTACACAGGGAATGTATAATTTAAAAAAAAAAAAGTATATTGTTGAAGGCTAGTTTTCACTCTTTGGCAAAAATGGCTTCAAATATTAAATACTTTGAAAAGCACCCACGAAAATGTTTCATATGCTCTTCAGTCAAACCACTAACTCTCTAACTACGTAATTCTACCATATTTAACTTCTACTTACAAAAATCACACAAGAAAATTAATTTGTCTGTTACTGTGCATACCTCATGGCACCATTTCATACACAGTACACATTTTAAAGAAATGTGTCTCAAGAGTAAATTTTATAATCAATGTGTCTTACCTGTAATGATGTACGGCTGTGAAACTTGAACATTGAATGCGCAAACAACTCAAACATTAAGAGTCATTCAAAGAGCAACGGAGAGATAGATGCATGTTAGAAATAACCAGGATGGACAGCAAGACAAATGGATGGATTCGCGCACAAACAAAGGTAGAGGATGTAATCAAGACTGCGAAGAAGATGAAGTGGAGATGGGCCGGTCACACAGCTAGACGAACAGATGGAAGATAGACGACAAATGTCCTACATTGTATTCCTCGAGAAAAGAAACGACCGAGACGACGTCCAAATGCAAGGTGGGTAGATGAAATCAAGCGGTTTTCAGGAGCTACATGGATGAGGATAGCAGCAGACCGAGATATGTGGAAAGAAAAGAGTTTTGAAACGATGCAGGAGAGGAATAAAATGATAACTGTATTTCTGCAACTGAAAAGCATTTTCTTTTACTGATGATGCTTACTATTTCCTATGGATCTCTACCGAAAGAAATAATATTTGGAAATTATAAACTATTGCACACTGTCGAAATTCGTGAACTTAGACCTTGGAGATACGACTTTAGCTAGACATTATATTGTTGATATCACAATGGAGATATGACACATAAAACTGCCATTTGATTATGATGTCAGTTTTTTTTATAAAAATAATCGGAAAGTATAAGGCATCAAAATGGCTTGGTGGGTGCCCTGGAGATGATGATTCACAAGAGATGTCAGTATGTCAGTCAGTCAGATGTCAATATTTCATTCGTATGAAAGAAATGAGATAACTACATTGTTGTTTCTTTTGCAATAATTAAGGTTAGAAGAATGAAACGTAATGAAGTCGACAAGAAAACAAAAATGCTGTATTTACATTGAGGGAGGGGGGGGGATGAAAAAGGGAATTATATTAGAATATGAAGTCTATGGCAGAGCTACCTAGCGGACGGATTCAAAATTACGTGATCTGAACAAAAACCCATTAGTTTTAGCGCAGCCAGAAATGGGGAAGCGTGCTAAGTCTATCTATTATGAGGTCTATGATATGGTTTAACTATGATCTGCCTATGATCCCCTATCAAGTATAGAAATCCCCTCTAAGCAGTATTTTTCAACATACTTTGCTGAAATAGATGTATTGTTTTTTTGTTTTTTTCGATTGTAATTCGCTAAGTACATTATTTGTGGGCTGGAAACACGCCATTTATTACTTTGCACGCCTAGATCCGAAACTAGGCATTTTCCCAATCTTTGTCAACTGAACTGTTTTCTTATTATGAGGCCCCCTAGATGGTGGACGGTGATAATTATACTTTCAATGCTCTATTTTTACAACATCCAGTATATTGATTACAATACATTCTTAGTTATTAAAAGTAGTATTCTCTCAGTCCAAAAACTTCCAACCTCGCGATTAATATCAAGGAAGTTGAAATTGAATATGTACAGAACGGTTATACTGCCGGTATTCCGGTAATACTTTACGGTTGCGAAAGTTGGAGTACGATCCTAGCAGTTGAACATAAATTACGTGCTTTCGAAAATAAGGTTTTGAGAAAGATATACGGGCCGAAACGGGACGAGATGACTGGAGAGTGGAGGAGACTGCATGAAGAACTCCACGGACTGTACGATTCACCAGATGTAAAAATAATGAAATCGCGACGACTAAGGTGGGCAGGCCATGTAGCTCGGATGGGGAAAAACCGAAGATTATATTCTATCCTGGTTGGAAGGCCGGATGGAAGGAGGTCGTTGGGAGGACAATATTAGAAGAGATCTTCTTGATGAAAACTAGCTTCATAATTCACCTTGCCCAGGATAGAATTCAATGGCGAACGTTTGTTACTGCGGCGATGAACTTGCGAGTTGCATAAGCCATAGAGTTAGTTAGTTAGCATTCTCTCGAAAAATTAGAATATCAAAGCTTTAAACAATAGACGATTTTTACTTTCCCCGTGACGCAATTGCTTTGGAACTGGGATTCGGACGGCGAAGTCAAACCGTATTCCTAGTAATAATGACAGGTTTTCCTCGCGTTCATCAGGCAAATGCTGAGATGACACCTCGAATTAGACCTTGGCCGCTTAGCTATCTTTCCCCGAAAATATTCGGGGTTAAACACTGAAAAAAAAAAAAAAATGAAAATTAAACTGAATTAAAATTAAAGCTTCCAAATGAACTCCCAATGTAACGTACAAACTCAACATTCACGTGCATTTGACGATTAAAGCATATTGCTAATAACTGCACAAAGAAAGATGGACTGCATGTTTGTTTTTTTTCGATTACCGGAGACGCGGTCAGTAGCACCTCCAACAACAGGTTCACTCTTATATTCCATTAAAACTGTAATGTGAACTTTCATTTCAAAAGAAGGTATTAATACATAAAAAAGATGGATGCCGCAGTGACCAACAATCGAACCGGATCTTTCTTTGCCGATCCAAAGCTACCATTGTAAAGGCATTTTCAGTTTTTTTAAAAAAAGAAATATCTATGGCATCGGTCTCCAAACTTGAATTTGAATTTAATTTTTAAGGTCTTTAGGCAACTTTGGGTCACGCCACTCTCCAACCTTGAATTGGATAAGCAGGAAAAGAAAGGCCTAGGACCGCATTAAAAAGGATGAACGGCAAAATAATATACGCAGTAATTTCAATATGGTAACTTTTTTCTGCAGGTTGTGATTAGCAAAAAGAAATTTAATTATTTACACTCTGTTGAAAATATTTAAATAAAATTACCAAATTACTTATTCCGTTTTGAATTATTGGTATTCTCGCAACGGACGACCTACCATTTAGTTGACGTTGCTTCACTATGAATCACCTGAACTGCTAGTAAAAAGTTCATATACCCTTGTCACTTGCATGAAAACAGTTTCAACACTTGTGCAAAATAAAAATGTTCCGATTTGCTATTTAATCTTGACGGAAACATCTTCTAGGAGGGAGAAATTTATCCCTGGCAGAAACGATAAATAATGTCAGGTTGGGAAACTTACTTGCCGGGGGGGGGGGGGGGGAATCCCGGGCATCCCTCTTGTAATTAGCACACTGGGGATACATTTCTGGCCATGTCGAGACACATCAGGACAATGTGTGAATGTGAAATACAATTGCTATCAGTGTTCTGTTAGATTTTGATATGGAATAGAACTGCTTTAATGGACAGATGAGAAATAAGTACAGTTCGATATTTTTTTTGGATCAAATTCAGGCACGTATACAGAAGTTGGTTTTGGAAGGGGTCTACGGGTGTCCAAAGTGTGTATGTATATTAAATTTGTATAATTACGCCTAAAATTATATTAATTATGTCTAAAACTATGAATTTGGTGGGACCAGACCCCCCCCCCTCCCTAAATGCGTCCCTGATCAAAGTGGAATTTAGTCACCATTCCTATTGAATCTGCCGTGGAAGGTTTCGAAATTTGTCTGCGGTAGGTCACCATTTGGATTTGTTACGGGCCAGTCAAAATCGTCACGCGGGCCGCGGGTTGAAGACTATTGGTCTATCCTAGTGTTCAACTGCAAATGATTACAATATATATATATATATATATATATATATATATATATATATATATATACAAAAAAAAGGAAGAAGAAACCTTCTATCATCGAACCAAGCCAATCTCTAGAACTTTCGCAATTTTTATGACTGGAAAATAAAACGCAAAATAAAATTTCGTCGGCAAATTCTCTGTTGTTATTACTTGGTAATATTCAGAACAAATAATGGATCTAATGCTTTCCGCCTAGCTTTGAAAAAAAAAAAGGCAATTTTGTTTTGCTTCAATGCCTTCATGCATGTATTCTCAGAAACTTTTTGTTTCTTTTTGGTTTTGTATCATCCTCGATGGTAACACTGTATTCACATGAACTTCTGCAATCAATTTCCACGGAATTCCAACTCCTGGTTCGAAGGCTGCAGGCGAGGCTAGTCTCTCCTCCAGGCACGACGCTTCCCATGAAGGGGACGGCGACCCCGGATTGGCTGGCTAGAAAGTGACGCGGTCGAGTGGAGGAGAATCTATGCTCATACACGCACTGATTTGAATCTGCCGGGACCCCTCTCTTTCTCTCGCCACAACAGGTTGTTAGGTTGTTGCATGCTTGCTGCCAAGTGACGTTTAGTTCGGTGTTCGGTTGACGGTTGGGGTCTCCACGAGGTTGCGAGGAGTTTTGCGGTGTGGTCTCCTGAACAGCCCTGTTTGGTGGTGATGTACCAAAAAGAGTTCTCCATGGTTTAGTTCTTTTACAAATATTGTAGAAATGCTTCTCCCCATTACAAGACCGGCAGACTGTGAACTTGGGTGTGCGTCAATGAACTTCTTTGTCTGTTTGAAAAAGGCGGCGGGGGTACGGGGAACGTTTGGTGTCGTCATACGCGAATCAACAAGCAGATAATGACCTTGTACACGGATCAAGGCAAGGAAGATGATTTTTCTGCATATTCCATTTTCTTTACCAAAATACTTTCATTTTGGTTCCATGTTTCATTTTTTTTTTTAATTTTTTGTAACGTGTTACTGTGGCTACAACTTGAGTTCTTGGACAACTTTTGCTTTTTCTACAAACTGCGGCTGTGGAGAATCAAGGACTTGCTTGCTCCATCAGTAATAAGCACTTTCGGAGCATTTCAAGGATATTCTCATCTAACTGAGGGGTCCATTGGGATGGACGAGCAAGCGTGGTATTGATACAGTGTGGTGAAGAAACTGTGCACTGGATATGACCGGTAAGTTTTCAAGTAGTTAAAAATGTTTTAAAAACAATTGTGTAGAAATTGTATATTTTTTTAGATTCTAGATTTATTAGGATATGGAAAGGTTTTGTCAGCTATTTTAGTAAATTCATTTATTTTATATCTTCAATTTTCGGATGCATGAGTGGTGGTGATTTTTGTGTGATGTTACCTGAGTGAAAAGATACTGTATAAGTTTTGATCTGGTGGGGGTAAGATAAGCGCGTGTGTGATTGTCGGAAAAGCCAGTAACATTGCGTTTGGAGCCACGCGGGTTTTGTTCAAAGGGTGCTTGGATAGCTAAACTGTTCCTCCATGAAGTACCATTCCAGTTTACATCGCAGTCCTGTGTTAACCCAAATTTACCGGAGGACAGACGCGGGACCGCTCATACCAAAGGCCAGAGCGTTGATCACTTATCCGAGCTAAGTAAAATACGTTCTCTCAATGGAAATTATGCTCATACAAGCACTTTTTTTTAATACTCGGGAAAATACAGAAGGCTGAAGGATGTTACGGAAGAATGGTTAAATCTTGTGGATGTTCTATAAAATTTCTGATAACAATTGGACCAAAAAATATTTTTGCTAGTGATTAAGTGAACGATTTTTATGTTCCGTTCAAATTCCTTCGGCGCGTTCAATTTTCGTTCTCCCGCGCCCGTGTAGATTCGTGTTGAAAGAACTTATCATTCACGTGACCTTTTGGGTGAGAGGCCGTTTGGATTAATTGCGTATCATTCATTAGTCTGGTTGGCCCGGCGGCACCTCTATTAACACGGTTTAGAGTTTCGTGATGTGGCTTTCGCTATGGAGAGCGAAGCGGTCCAACTGTTGCCAGTTACTGGCTATTTTTGATTGTCATACCGGATTGTGAAATACTAAATGGTGCCCTTTCCAATTCTTTTGAAAGGCTGGTTGCGGCCCTCAATTCCTAGAATGTAGGAGTGATGGAAAATGATTTTTTTAAAAGAATGTTAAGGAATTTAGTTGTTAATGTGAACTCATCCCCTCAAAGATCTATTGTCTTTTAATAAGCCAAGTGTATCAAATTGACTCCACGCTAGGCCTGATTTTTGTGATTTAGACTATTCCGCAGAGCCGATCCAATTACCTTTCATTGTATTTCAGTGTTTACTAAGTTACATTGGGTTACGTTAGGGTAGGTTAGGTTCTATATACGCATGCGGAATTTCAGCCATGATTTCTTTTTTCAACTTACCCGTAACACACTATCTTGGCGGTGAGCGATTCAGCCACAACTCGGCAAAACAAGTTCTGTCTTGCGTTGTTAAACATTCCTTCCTGTATAAGTTAAAATTATTTTATAAGGAACATTTTAAAACTGAAGTACATTAGAGTAATATGCTTGAAAAGTGCTATATTCTTGACATGTATACAACATTTACTTTCAGTTTAAAAATGTAGAAGTTGTCCCCCACGTAACAGTATTCCCGGAACGCCCCTTTTTGAAAATCACCCTTTGATTCCGCATATCCCATTTAGTATTTCACTTTAGTTTGGAACCTTTATTTACTGTTCCCTTTGAGTTAACAGCATCCGAAAACCCTCTACATGTTAATTTTGATCACGAATTAGGTCTTCTAGCTGCCAAACGGTATGAGCTAAAGTTGCCCTCTGTAGAGGTATTCCCGAGACATCTCTGATTTTTAGGAATATCATTAACTACGCGATGCACATGCACTTTGGAAAGAAAGAAAGAAATGAAGGAAAGATGAACATTTTTTGTTTCAAATATATGTGTGCACTAGGAGCTGAGTTATGGCGCTTCTACGTATTTCGTGAACCACACTGTGTATAACTATATCACCCTCATGAGATTAAATAAATACCTATGGCAGTGATTAGGACAGCCTTTCCCTCGTTGCGGCATTCTTTGGAGTCTACATCTAAAGGACCTCCCATGCGCGTGTGTTTTGTTCTTGTTTTTCTTTGGAGTGGTGGAGGATGATCAGCCTGGACGTAATACCCGCTCCGTAATCAGGAGATCCTGGGTTCGATCCCGGATCTGGGCAATTTGACATTTTTTTTCTGGTTTTCTTAATTTCGCCAGTTCACTCGACAAATTATACTTTTCGTCGTAACTCATTTTCCGTCTCTAGAAAAGTGTTTTGCGTGCAGTTGATTTTTCGTTGCTTAATGAGAAATATTCTCTGAAGGCCATGGTTTCTAAATGTTGTTTCAAGTTCATGACAATGTCAAAAGGTAGATCATCTTTAGTTGTTCACAAGGAATTGCTAAGAAAACAAAAGAATCTTATTCGTTTCTTTCTAGGCGGGCGGCGGTATTAAACATTTAGTTCCTTGATCGTCGCTTCAATCTTTTATTGAATCATAAAACATATGGTAACACTTTTGCATTGAACTCACTTCATCGCGGAGTTCAAAAGACTGTTCACAAGACCCTTCCACAAGGAAACAAAGATAATCAGTCAATTCCCATTGGAGTATAGGCAGTTTTCTTGTTAGGTCAGCATCACTTATCTCACTAACTGGCTTGTCACTATGAACTCGATGATTTTTAACCCAAAATGCTGTGACTCTCAGATTGTCTTGCGGACCCCTCATGACCCCAGGTTGGGAAAGGCTGCTTTAGGAGGATCAGTTTAGCTGCCTCTGGCCGAAATTAGCGCAAGACTCGTCCATTGTTGCCAAGTGTTAAAAAAAAAAAGGTTGAGCAATGTACGTGTCTGCAAAATCTGCACTACATACAGCTTCATGAAGAAGAAAAAAAAAGATAATTTTTCGTGAAACTTCATATCCAGGCGATTCCGAAGGACAGTGAGTTCACCTCTGAAGTCTTGTTTTGAAATTGAAAACCGCATTCTGATTTGTCTTCCTATAGTATGGAAGATTCTTGGCATATAGCCTACCTGATGGTAAGTAGGGTTCTATATCGGTCAATTTATTGCGTGCCGATAAATCGGAAGTTTTCCCATTCAGAAATAAAATGTTAGGAGCAGTGGGGTGGTAGAACAATGGTGATTTTTTTTTTTTTTTTTTTTTTTTTTTTGCAGAGAACAAACTTTCATTGATTGGAAGTCAGCGAATGAATGGTTTGTAAACTAAACAGCTGAGAGCTAGCTCATTGTTTGTTGATACGCTTTCATTTCATTAGACGCCAACTGTGTGTGGCTTTTTCTTGTAACTTCGGCTTCTTTGTTAGCCGTTGATGTCTTTTTATTCAGTCGTAAACCAGTAGGGACATCATAAGCGATGATTGAATCCAGTGTAACGTATTTATATGCAGTATAGCCTAAGCCAACACTGATGGGATCGTTGAAAGAAACAAATTTTTAGTTATTTTACACTCCCTTCCCTTCTGCTTATGTAAGACTTAAGTTTTTTTTTATCGTTATTTCGAATAAGTTGTAAAGTATTCTAGTTTTATTTCAGACTTGTCGTCGTGACGTAAGTTCTCGAAGTGCATAGTTGAAGTTCGAATAATTGTTTTCGTAGGTTCTTTTGTAAGACTTATTCCATTTAGAAGTATTAAAGGGGAGAATAATTGACTATCATTGAATAGTTTGAGGAGACTATATAGATGCGCTACAAAGCAACACCGGTGTCTCAGTAGAAGCGTGCGATGAGATAGGTCTACATGTAAACAAAGATAAAACAAAATACATGATAACAAGCCGAAACACGGAATGAAAGAAATAAAAACATAAGAATTAGGGATGAGGTCATACAGAAAGTAAACAAATTTAAATACTTGGGAGCATACGTAACAAGCAAAAATGAGGTCACGGAAGAAATAAAAAGTCTTTAGTCTCGGGGAACGCATGTTTCTATTCAGTCCAAAAACTTCTAACATCGCGATTAATATCAAGGAAATTGAAAATATACAGAACGGTTATTCTGCCGGTAATACTTTACGGTTGCGAAAGTTGGGAGTACGACCCTAGCAGATGAACATTAATTACGTGTGTTTGAAAATAAGGTTTTGAGAAAGATATACGGGACGAGATGACTGGAGAATGGAGGAGACTGCATAATGAAGAACTCCACGGATTGTACGATTCACCAGATGTAAAAATAATGAAATCGCGACGACTAAAGGTGGGCAGGCCATGTAGCTGGGATGGGGGTACAACGAAGATTATATTCTATATCCTGGTTGGAAGACCGAGACGTCATTTGGAGGACACTATTAGAGGAGATCTTCGAGAAGTAGGTGTTCGTGATCAAAACTGGCGTGATGTTGCCCAGGATAGAATCCAGTGGCGGACGTTTGTTACTACGGCGATAGTTAATTAGTTAGCTATGTAGTATGTTTTGTTTTCAATGAAAATACTTTGCCGGGTACCTGTCGACGCGAGTGCCATCCAACGATGAAATATGGAATAAAATACAACTGGAGATATATCTATATATTTCGAATCACCAGTATGAATTCACATTACGAATGATTTAGAGAATTCAGTTCTCTCGTAACTGAAACGGAAAGAAATGATTCCGATCTTGTCTAACGTATGTAAATTAGCTCATTTATAATTACTTGAAGTTTTCCATAGAAATTGCCCAAGTGGATACAAAAATAAGAAAAGTACGGCAAAAGGTTCGGAATAATTTTTTTAAGCAAATGGTAATGCATGAGGGAAGTAGGGGGATAATGAAGGATATTATTTCGGCGCCGTATCAACTGTACTCCAGTCACAGAACCTGCGCCGAAAAACAGACGACAGCACCGCGTAGTCGTTGGCTGCCATTGACGTAATGCATTAGAAAATAACCCACTGTTTGGACGTCTAGGACCCAACTAATAAAACAACTGCACAGTAATAACTGTGAGAGACATGTTGGAGAAAATGGGGCCACGTGTTCCCAAAACCACGTGGTAAGAAGTGGGTGGAGTCAGACCGGCTGATAACACTGGCCAGTATAAGAAACGGAACACTTTTATAATAACATTCATAATAACTACTGGCGTAATAGGCCCTGAGTCTGCACCAACAGCATCTGTCCGCGTTTGGTGGAACTTCGTCCACCTGAGTGACGGTTGTGTGGTCAGCACTGCGCGCACCTAACCACGAACAGGTGTATCAGGGGCTTTTTGGACCTAGTGTGGCCGTCACATCTTTATTCACGTGACTCCCCAGTTTGCTTCACGACGCTGGGTGGACGCCAAAAAGTTTGACTCCGGTCGGGATGAAACACGTTTACTTTGGAGAAAATTAAGATTTTGTATTTTCGTTAAATATAATTGAACCCTTACTGTATTACGATGTACTAGAAATAGTACATGTGCTTTTTAAAAAAATGCTATTAGGGCCGCGGTGGCTCAGTTGTTAGAGCGCTGAACTATGGCGCTTGGGGTCTTCACTTCAATACCTGCTCGTGCCATGTGGACTGTGGTGGACAAACACCGTGTGCGTTGGTTTTCTCGGGGTTCTCCCACTTTCTTCATTCCACCAATCATCCATCCGGCTTGAGCCTAAGTTGCCTGAAAGCCTTAAAATTAAATTTAAAAAAAATGCTGTTTATTGACTGACCACAAGCCATTTTTGTAGACATTACTTAATCAGTTATTGACTCTTAATTACTTATTTTACTAATATATTTCCACAAATACATATCAGGGCATTTATAAGAGACCTTTGTGTTGCACGGAAATACAAATTGTTCCTTCTTTACACATATATTGAGACCGAGAGGTTAGAGCGTTCTCTTTGTTGGCGTGTGGTCACGGGTTCGATTCCCGTCGAGGTCAATTGAACGGAGTGGTTCCAAACTCACTTGACCAAAATCTATAGGTCTTGTCCTTAGCTCACCATTAATTATATATTGAAACGTAATGACCAAAAGATCCTCCGACCTTGGCCATAGAGAGGATACAAATGTAAACAATTATTACTAAGCGTGTATTTCATGGTGTCGCAAGTAAATTGATCGGGAGTTTCATTCTATTTAAGTACATGGACTTTAAGCTAATTCGCCAAAGGTCATTCAGATAATAAACACATGTGGGCATTGCGTTGTCAAGCACACAGGGATATTATCTCTAATAAGCGAGCTAAGGATGAAGAATGCTTTTGTAAGATTTCGTCAGCAGACTCGATGTTAGGGCACAGCATTCCACCAAGAACAGTTCAGTTCTTGAGTTGAAGTAAATGTTTACTACCTTCACTAAAAAAAAAAAAAAAAATGTTCCGTTCTACACTTTTTGACCATTGAGTGACTGCAGTCGTAAACGCGAATACTGTCCACTCGTGAGTGATGTGGATGAGCTATAGTAAAAGCAAGCCTAAAAGCAGGAGTAGATTTTTATGTAGCATTCACATTTTTCATTAATTTTGTCTCCTCGAACTTGCTGAATCAGATTTCATGCTTCGAAATGTAATGAGGATGGACTTTAGTTTTGGCTTCTTGTACACCCTGAGTTCTGTGTTTCAGAGGGATTATTGTAATCTTGTGTTCATGTACTGCCAAGTTTCAATTTTATTTAGAACTTCCGTATAAATAATCAGAAAGATTATGCATGGAGTTGGCAATATTTCTCATTTCATCATTCTCACTCACTTCATTAACAAAACGTTGGAGACTAGCGTGTTTCATTAACCTTCTTATGCCGAGCAGGGATTTAAGAGAAAATCTGAGGCCTCAACGTTGACCGCTCTAGTCCCCCCCCCCCCCCCCCCCCCTCCCACCGGGGCGAGGCAAAATCAATTCATAAAAAAAGCAAACCACCAAAACTCCAAACAA
>JAGDQP010023643.1:0-28909 GCA_022664845.1 Lepisma saccharinum | reverse complement strand
TTTCCCTCCTTGGAAAGTACGTAGTTGATAATGTGAGAACTGTCCAAGTTGTGACTAACATTGGGGTTAAATATGTTTTCTCCGCAACCACATTGATTCTCTTGCTGACCTGAACTGCATTGCTTACGAAGAAACAGATGGACGTGTTATCATACACACAAGAGATGCTGTTCTTCACGGGGCAAGACAGTCATCATAAGAACCGTTGATACAGACGTTTTGGTCCTTGCCATATCTTACTTCTTTGATTTGAAGTTTTTGGGCCTTGAACACCAATAGGTTTCATTTGGATCTGGACACAAACAAAGATACATTCCAATTCACACTATTGCATAAGCGTTTGGTTCTGAGAAATCTTTTGCCTTTCAGGGCTTCCACGCGTTTACAGGGTGTGACACGGTTTCCGTATTTGTATTCCATGGGAAACGCAGTGCTTGGGACACGTGGAAGTGCTATGATAAAGTAACTTCTGGTTTTACTGCCATTTCAGCTTCACTTTCAGAACTACAAAATGATGTGCTCTATGAACTTGAACAGTTTGTAATCTGCATCTACCAGAAGAAATGCGTGCGTATGAACATTGATGAAGTAAGACACTTTCTCTTTACTTCAGAAGAAAAGCTATTTGATAGACTTGCTCCAGCATCAGACGTACTACAACAACATACTTTGTGTGCTGTTTATCAGGGTGGTTACATTTGGGGTCAGTGAATTGATCCCCTAGCGGAAATACCTAGTCCACAGAATTGGGGTTGGGTTAGTGACGGCAACAATTGGCAGGTGAAATAGACATCTCTCCCTCAAATCTGGCAGGGCTGTCGTGATCTTGTGAAGTGTGGATGTAAAGCAGGTTGCTCTTCGAAATGCAGCTGCCGACGCTCCATGCTGGAATGCGTGCCTCTTCGAAGTGCAGCTGCCGACGCTCCATGGGGGATCGTCGGCCAACCTTTTCTATGTGCCAACTGCAAGAATTGCTCCAACATGATGAGGCAGGTTTGATTTTTTTTCAAACTGTACATATTTTAATGTCGGACGGCGAAAAGATCAGGTTTATTAATAATATGAACATAAAATAAGTAGTTGTAACTGCATTGCAATGGTTTGGAATGATCTTGCCACAAATACATTCTCGGATTGAAATTTTATTTCTTGATATTCAGTTACAGTATATTGTCTTTCCAATTTCAAGCCGTTAGCTGTTCTAGAAATATCAAATATTTGTCATGATGGATAAATAAGTGAATGAATGGATGTGTGAATGAATTAATTAGGTTGTATATACTGTATTTACTGTCTTGTTGTATATACTGTATTTCAAAGGAACTAATACGCTGCAACTATTTTTGCAGCCGTCAAGATTTGGATAAGCCAGAAGGAACTCATATGGACACGGATGACCTCGATAGATAGAACCCAATTACTAATTGGAGATCTTTAATATATCACATAAACCATGTATAAAGTGTAAACTAAACAGGTACGTTAGAATATCGATGTAATTTATTTGCAATATTAGTTTCATATAAAAAATAAATTTTGTAATTTTTAAAGAATTATGAAATATATACCCACCGAATCACAATATATTTGTCATAGGTTTTCCCACCTACCAAACAGCTCTGCTTCGGAGTAAAAGCCACATTCCCTTAAGCAAGGTGAACAAAAATAGCTTCCATTTTGTTGGCGTGCTATAATCCAGTGTTGCTTCCGTCCTACGTTTTCTAAAAAATAAGTTTAATTTAATAAAAAAATTATTCGGTTTTCCTCGTCTTCTTCTGTTACAAATTGGACACGATATGCATCAATGATACCCACATCGGAACCTGCATTTGATAATATTTCCAATGAGGTATCATTTACAGTCCTATGATAATTAGAAAGGTGACTAGAGCCGCTCACCTGAATGTCATTTTTCTCTCTAAAGATCCTTAGTACATGCAATTACTACCAGTAATCTATTTTATTTCTCATCTTGTATTGCACCAATCTTTGTGATTGTTGTATATATATTTGACACGAATGTGTATGGTATATTTTGGTTGCTTTTTTGTTGGCGTACAATAAATGCCAGTGTTGCCAGCTTCCCACGTCCAGTAAAATTGAATTTTTTTATAAAAATTTCGTCTTCGTGTCGTCGTCTTCTACAGATAAGGCGCGATGGGCATAAATGTTAACTCGTCGGAATCTGTGTTTTATCAGCTTTCCAACGAGGTATAATGTAATGGCCCTATGAAAATTTTGACGGTGATCAGGGGCGTAAACGTGAAACTCTATTTTTTTTTACAAATTGGCCGGCATTTTTAAGGGGGGGGGGGATTTCAAGTGGCTCATGTATATAGACAGCAAGTACACCAAATTTGAAAAAAATCTTCACAAAGTGCAGCACAATTTGGCTTACCGAGTGGACTATCATTCATAACGAAACTGTGATACTCAAATTAAGAAAGAAAGCTGTAATTCAGTTACGTTGTAATAAAACTTAATTTTATTTGCAATGTTAAATATCTGAATAGAGTTGCAAGTACAGTTTTTAAAGTTAGAATGAGTGTGTGTACACTTGGTAACGTCCCCGGATACGGATCAGCAATAAGGAGACCCGCTGGCGACCATCTTGACTAAGGTTTTGCAGGGTGTTCCTAAGTTAACCAGGCAAATGCCGGGATGGTGCCTCAAAAAAACCTTGGTCCCTATTTTTCCCATCCGCTTCTCGGAAAGATGATCGCGGAGAAACGTCTCCCTCTGATATGACAGGTTTACGTCGTAAATGAAAATCCAAAAACAAAAGAATTAGAATATAAACTGGTAAGGCACGTGACAACAAACTTTGCAAGCTTCAGATTCAGCTTGACTTCTTCCTTGTCAGAGCAAACATTTGTTAAGAGGTCCACGTACACACTTTATATTACCAGACATCTTGCGGTCTACCCAATAAACCTTCGAGGGCCACCGGTGATCCGCAGACCGCACAATTTGCACCGAACACTGTGCTGAAAGTTTTCAGAATATTTTAGAACATATTATTCCCACCTACAAAAATTTACACAAATATTCCTAAGCGTGTCGGGCAGCAAAATATGTTGGAAATGGAAATATGTTCAAAAATATGTTGGAAATGGAAATATGTTCAAAAATATGTTGGAAATGGAAATATGTTCAAGGTATAGAAAAAAAATCTTGATAACTTTTTAAATTCAAACGAAACTTTCACAAGAAATAAATATATTAGAGGACTATCAAAAATTCTGCACCGAACATATTTCAAAAAGAAAATCTCTAGAGAATATAGACAGACACATATCCAAAATATTGTTCTGTCACGTTTCAAGCGAAGAAAATGCTTGTAATAATTTAAAAAGTATACTCGAAGCTATTATACCAACATTAGTAGTATTTTTATAACATTGATGAAAACATGCACAAATAACCAATTGAATTGGACAGTATGTAAAGAAAAAATAAACATTTTCAAGGAAAGAAAATGTTAGGAAAATATGTTTAACATGTACCGGAAACATATCATGCGATGTGGGAAGGAAGTATGAGGAATATGTATAATCCACATTAGTTTTTTTTTTATTTCGCATAAACGAGAAAGAGATGCAA
Source organism: Lepisma saccharinum (assembly GCA_022664845.1). Lineage (NCBI taxonomy): Eukaryota > Metazoa > Arthropoda > Insecta > Zygentoma > Lepismatidae > Lepisma > Lepisma saccharinum. The sequence goes on along the minus strand of JAGDQP010023643.1, from coordinate 25,306 downwards.
ATTTGCAAAAAGAAAAACATGATGCCAAGTTAGGAAGCATCATGTTAGGAAAATAACTAACCTTCTGAAATATATCAGATAACTGGAATCCCAAATGCTTAACGATACGGTTTATTATTATTAATATCTAGAAACGTTAAATACACAAATTTCAAATTGTGTTGATAATAAGAAAAAGTAAATCGCTAACGTGTTTATAACGCTACCTTAAATCCTACTTAAAACACATCTAATCATTCATGACTATACCTTTATGAGACAGGAAAATATTACGATGATATGTACTGATGTTTTAACCCGATAAGATTTCCCGATTACAGCAGAAAAAGAAGTGTATTTTGCATTAAAATAAAGAGAATGTTTATGTATCTTTTACAATAAAAATGGTAAACGTTTCATTGATAATCTAATAAACTCAATCATGCATCACTCTATACAACAACTCACTATTCTTCTAGTTAATGAGATGAAAACTTACAGTCCATTCCTTTACAACGGCACCTTCTTCTTCCGATTCTTCTTTACTTTTCTCACCTTTCGAAAAATGTTTCTTGCATTTTTTAAGAAATCTCATGTCTTTATCCGTACGTGGAATTGTGAATATTTAAAATGAAACACAGGCCTAAACAAAACCTGTCACACACACTTATTTAATGATTTTCGATCTTCCGAGTCGGCTCTCTGAATTGCTTCCGTAAACCACCCCCGACACGAACCGCACAGTTCAACAGCTGCTCCTGTTAGGTAGGCAGAACGCCAAATTCCGTCTCTAAAACGTGGGCAGATCGCTCACACATTGTTGCCAACTCCTGCAAAATGTTAGTGTATATATATATATATATATGTGTGTGTGTGTGTGTGTGTGTGTATGTATGTATATGTGCGTGCGCGCGCGCGCGTACACGAAAATAAGAGAAAAGATGGAAATAAAATTAATCTGGATAATTCCCCAAATAAATTAAATGAAGGATATAACAAAAACTGAACTAAGGCTCTTCCCTAATAGAACACAAAGACTTTAGTCTTCAACGAGATACAGCTCATTGGAAACGAAATATAACTCATTTCGTTTAATGTTTCAACAAATGCAATTTGTGTCTAATAAAGGATACTGAATACTAACTTAAAACGAACTTCTACATAGACACGAAGCAAACCATGTAAAACACAGGGTAAGATAACGTTTAAAGTTTAATCAACTATAGAGATGTAAATATTTCTTTCAGAAAAACTTCTGTTATGATGATGAATTTTTAGAACTCTGGGAGGAAAGGTCGGTTATAAACACTATTTACAAGCGGTTGAATATGCAGAAAGTGTGTTTATTCTATTACTACCAGACCCCATTTTGTTATAATAATAATAATAAAACTTTCGGTGTATTTTTCCTACTCCGGAGGTAGTCCAGTCAATCTAAAGAAAATAACGAGCAAACCCCCAAAAATTGCAAGAAATTGTTTTATGATGTTTTCTTGCAAAAAATGTGGTTCATCTGTTTGTTTTAACTTGGATTGGAACTGCTGCTTTGCTGCTTTGCATATATATTTACACTGTTATTGGGGGGTTTGGTCATGGTGGTCATTTTTTCGATGTCATAATTAATATAAGGCGGTCTACGTAAAAAGGGCACATAAGAAATGTTACAGCATACGGCTATGTGACCTTTTCATGTAGCACGCCTCAATTATACCCTTAAATATGCTCCAATTTGGCCTACTTTTGATATGTAGTTCTCTAAACCATATGCTTTACAAAAATATAATAAAAAGTTTTCTTTCATTTTTGGGGGGCATGTGAGTATATTGATCAACCAGCCTAAGATACTACTCCCCTCCCTTCCACTGACCCCCTTAGGAATGGAGAAGGGCCGTCCAGAGGCGAATGCCAGTGTATTCTACACTGTAAAAATTGGAGACACAACGTTCATCCAAAAAATGGAGGCAGCTGAGCTGCGAGAGAACGGTGAGAACGGTGTAAAATTTCAAAATGCATACCCCATGGTCTAGTGGTTAGCGTTGCTGAATACGGATTGAGGAGTCCGGAGTTCGATTCCCGGCGCTACCAAGGATTTTATCCAAGGCGTGTGGGTATGGAACGGTGCCCACCCTGCATCGACATGAAATTGGGGAGCTGCTATGAATAAAATATAGTGACGATCACAGTGAGAGCTTCGGCTCTCCTCTCCCAACCCGTCTGTTCAGCGTTGGAGCAGTAGCCTCTTCGCGGAGAGGCCTCATCCACTAGTGGATTGAATATGGCTGAGATTTATTATTTATATAAAGTACTTAACCTGACTTTTCTAACCTAACCTAACCCTCCCTAGATGTACTTGTAAACAGTAAATAAAGGCGTAAGATGAAAATAAAACAATCACAGGCTCGTAGCCAGCCTAAAACCGAAGGAAGGCGGGGAGGGGATAAATATATGACAATATTCATACATACAAACTATACGTATGTTTATCAAGTATTTTTCTCAAGGGTGCGTGAATTCTTTTCAAGGGTGTAGATAACTGGTCCACCCCTATCGAAGACGAAGAATCCGTTTATCCTAAACGGCATAAATAATGCGTGATTTATGGGATGTGGTTTACGAATTCGAAAATAAAATGAGACTGGCAGGGCTTACTGAAGGAAGCACTAGGCCACGCTTTATCGGCAGCGAAGGTTTTCCGAACCTGGCATTTCTTAGCATCTCGGCAGGGGACAATGAGACGAGTTCAAACGCGGGGTATTCTCCAGGCGCGCTTCAAGCAAAGAATGCTAAGTACAGTTGTTTAAAGTGTCTAAGTACATTGAATTATTTGCAAGTGTAAATGAGGAGAAATAGTGAGAAGTATGCAAAAATGTGTGCATATGGCACGAAGTGCATATATTGCAAAATTAATGGAATGCAATGTTGTAGCCACGATGCGCCCATAAATTTAACTTTCGGAAGTGAAATAGAGGAGAACAGTGAAAATCCGAACAAAAAAATGTCAAGTGGTTGTCTGCCGACGTAAAACTATAACTGCACGATTTCCCCCAAAATTGTCTCCATATTCCGTACCTCGTATTGCATTAGATCACAAAATCAATTATGGATTTCGGGGAACAGCAATTATTTTGCACCGTATCGCACGTATTATGAATAATGAAGTTTAGGAGCGAATTTTAGGACACGTAAGTAGGGTTATGTAAAACCATTAGAGATTCCATTCGTGAAATACAGCATAGACATTTAATACATTACCTACTTTAATTCGTTTCAGAAGCGAAAATAATCCATGCACTACTTATACACAACTACTCTTTTGCTTCGAACATGCACTGCTTTAAATTACATGTTTACAAACAATTTATCGGAATAAAAATCAGCTACTCACCTCAACTTCATATATCTTGTTCTTCATACTAGCTTGCACTTTCCCTCGAATAAACATCAAATCTCCGTCATATGTGAGAAGAACTATACATGATTGGACACCACAGCATTTTCTCCTCTTTCTGACTGAGGTTTTCCAGGGTTTTTCCTCAGTCACACCAGGAAAATGCTGGGATGCCTTCTTCAACATAGGCCCTGGCCGCACCTTCCCGAGTCTTTGCTTGTCTCTTATATGGCCTGATCATTAGATGACTAAAGAGCATAAATAAAATTCAATAAACATTTTCGTAATTCTATCTATTTTGCCCAGTGTTTCTTTCAGGAAAAATGTTCTGGGGGTATTTTAAATTTTTAGAGAGGGTGAAAGGGGGGGGAGAAATCTTCTATTGGGAGTTACACTACGCTCGGTGCGTAGCAACAGGAGACCTCAGATTCTCATCAGAAAAAAAAAGTGAACGAGGTAGAGGGACTTAGAAATTAATGGGAGAAGTATGTCGATTATGTTAACACTAAATTGGTAAAACGTTTTCATATATTACACGTTTGCAAGAAAAGTGTCACAACTAAAAAAGTATAATTTTACAGCAGGAACAGAAGTAACGCGCGAGAAGCTATATACAAAATCCGCCAAACGCTTAAGCTGTCTACCGGCCAACGATGTACGGTGTTTCTTTCAGGAAAAAATTCTCATAGGCTCCATAAAAAAGTTTTAAAAAAAGAGTTCGAATAACAGAAAAGCATGGGATAATTATGTGGATTTTGTTGACATTAAATTAGTGACACGTTTCCATATCTACTAAGCATATATGAAAATCATGTATTACGTCTCACATTCATACAACCACCACATCTATTCATTAATTTACCATAAACTAAAACCTCATTTATCCGGACTTGATGGGATCAAACCAGAGGCGTAACTACATTTTATTCTCCCCACACCCGTTCGTCACCGAAAAAATCAACTATTCGAAAAAAATTAACAGCCATTACTTCCACAACTTACTGTCTAAGTTCCTACCATCAAACATACTTGACTGTCCACTGTTGTTTAGACTTGACCCCCGCCGCTGCTATGGCAACCAACCGGATATGGCGTCAAGCCTTTAGTCCTCCATTTGTGTTACTCTGCTAGGGTCGTACTCCAACTTTCGCAACCGTAAAGTATTACCGGCAGAATAACCGTTCTGTATATTTTCAATTTCCTTTATATTAATCGAGATGTTAGATGGGCTGAACAGAAACATGCCCGATACTAAGTGACTTTTAATTTCTTCCGTGACCTCATTTTTGTTTGTTACGTATGGTCCCCAGTATTTAAATGTGTTTACTTTCTTTATGACCTCATCCCTAACTGTTATGTTTTTATTTCCTTCATTCCATGTTTTTCGGCTTGTTATCATGTATTTTGTTTTATCTATGTTTACCTGTAGACCTAGCTCATCGCACGCTTCTACTAAGACATCAGTGTTGCTATGAAGTGCATCTATATCGTCCCCCTATTAAATCTATATCATCCGCGTATACGAACAGTTGGTTTAAGCCATGCAATGTTAGTCCATTTTTGTCCTCTTTTATTTTTCAAATGGCATATTCTAACGCAAAGTTAAACAGTAGTGGTGATAAGGCATCGCCCTGTTTCAATCCGTTGCGAATCTTAAAACTATCTGACATATTATTACTACTCCGTACTCTGCTTATAGGGTCGCTGAGACACATCTTTACTAGTTGAACCAGTGTTTTTCGGAATTCCAAATCGTATCAGGATACTGTATAACTTTTCCCTTTTGATAGAATCATATGCTTTCTTAAAATCAATGAATAGCTGGTGAACAGTCCCACTGTATTCCCATTTCTTCTCCAAAATTTGTCTCAAGGCGAAAATCTGGTCCAACGTGGATCTATTTCTAAATCCACATTGGTGATCTCCAATTATTTCATCTACGTACACACTTAGGCGTGTTAACAGAATATTACTTAATACTTTGTAACAGGTTGGAAGTAACGAGATTTCGCTATAATTATTACAGACCGATTTATCGCTTTTTTTTGTAAATCGGAACTATTATTAAGGTTTTCCATTCCTTTGGAAGTTCCTCGTCGTATTGATACGTTCTACCTTTGTTTGTGAGCGAATCCAATCGTTTCTTCATGTCCTAAATCCATAGTTATTTCTAGGATGCATCTCTACATCGCTCTTTGTGAAACTTTTAATCTTTTTGTCCATTATGTTTTCAATGTTCAAATTACACAGCCGTACATCTTCACAGGTAGGACACATTGATTATAAACTTTACGCATGACACATATTTGTAGTTCGCATCTGAATATTTCATCAGTCAACTCTGTATTCGATCCGCCTCAAAAACAACTAAAATTCATTTGCAGATCAATTGATAACATATTAAACCAATAAGAATAAATTAAATTTGAAGTATGTGGCCGGATCGTTCACTGTTTATAATTTGGCTGATGAGTTTCATTTGAGTACATGTCTAACCAACCACCTAACTCTGTGGCTTGAGGAACTCGCAAGTTCATCACCGCAGTAAGAAACGTTCGCCACTGGATCTTAACCTGAGCAAGAACAATCCAGTTTTCATCTTGAACATCTACTTCTCGAAGATCCTTTCTAATATTATCCTCCCAACAACGTCTCGTTCTTTCAAACGGTCTCTTTCCCTTCGGCTTACCAACTACGATGGAATATAATAGTTTTCCCCCCACCCGAGTTACATGGCCTCCCCATCTTAGCCTTCGTGATTTCATTATTCTTACAACATCGGGTGAGTCGTAAAAGTCCGTGAAGTTCTTCATTATGCAGTCTCCTCCATTCTCCAGTCATATCGTTCCGTTTCGGAATGTATAGCTTTCTCAAGACCTTATTTTCGTAATTTATGTTCATCTGCTATGGTCTACTACAACTTTCTCAACCGTAAAGAATTACCGGCAGAATAACCGTTCTGTATATTTTCAATTTCAACTTTTTTGATATTAATCGCGAGGTTAGGAGTGAGTAGAAACATGCGTTGCCCGATGCTAAGCGACTTTTATTTCTTCGTGACCTCGTTTTTGCTTGTTACATATGCTCCCAAGCATTTAAATTGTTTACTTTTTCTATGATCTGATTCTTAATTGGCATGTATCTATTTCCTTCATCATCTGTGTTTCGGTTTGTTATTATATGTATTTTGTTTTCTCTACATTTACCTTTAGACCCATCTCATTGCAAGCTTCTACTACGACCTTGGTGTTACTTTGTAGTGCATCTATATTCTCCCCTATTATCTACGTACATCATCCACGTATACGAACAGTTGGTTTAAGCCATATAATGTTAGTCCATTTTTGTCCTCTTTTATTTTTTGAATCGCATGTTCTAACGCAAAGTTAAACAGTAATGATGAGAAAGCCTCGCCCTGTTTCAATCCGCTGCGAATCTCGAAACATATATTATTACCTATCCGTATTCTGCTTATGGAGTCGCTGAACCCTTACTAGCTTAGCAAGTTTTTTTTTCGGAACCAGGATAATGTATACCAAATGCCAAGTTTGGCGTGGACACGACAGCATTATGGGAGTAATTTGATTTATTTTATTTTATTTTTTATATTGGTTGCCAAGACTGAAAGCTGAGGCGTCTTGCGTACCTGCATGAACTGTCTCAGTGCCCAAATGCAATGTTTGGTGCAGCTACTGCCATCGGTATAGAAGTAATTTGAAATATTAAAGTTTTACAATGTTAGCAACACTGACTCTGGAAACTGTGGCGTCTGCTGTTCCTTTATGGCCTGTCCCAGTAGCTAATTGCGAAATTTGGTGCAGGTATGGAAGTCATTTGAAATATTAAATTTTCAAAAAGCATAGCAACACTGACAACTGAGACGCGTGCGGAACACGGATTATCTATACCATCTCTCCAAGAAGCCAAATGCCAAGTTTGATGCAAATACGGATAACGGTATAAACGTAATTTCAAATATTAAATTTTTAGAAAGGTTGGCAACATTGATTCTTCAAATTGATATTATACAAATATAACCCGGGCTTATGTTAGTCCAGTGCATTTACGCATTTAACCTGGACAAAATTAATAACAAAACGAAACAACTTGGAATCTGTTCGACATGTTTCCCTGGTCATATCCTGACAATTCCCACCTCCTCCCACTCCGGTATTTTTCGCTATCTTTTTTTTTTTTTTAAAAAAAGGACGCCAATTTGGATTTCTTAAAAATTTTATTATTGGTAGGTTTTTGGATGTGAATCACAGTTCTTTCTTTAAATGTTTTGTCGTATGCTATTCTAACATTTTAAATGATGATAAATTCATATATTCACGCCGCCATTTTTATAAACCGTCATATTATACTTTTTATGATTTTATTCATTACAAGTTTATCATCAGTCACAGAAACGTAGTTCTTTCTTCAGATGCTTTGTTTCTCACCGACCTACCATTCTAGGTACAAAATATCGCTACATGAGCTCATTCCGCCATCGTCCTGAGCCTTAAATGCCTAAAGAACATGAATACAATTAGAATTCAATTCATTCTGCCATCTGCACGAACAGCCCGATTAGGTTTTCCGATTTTCACACCCAGGCTATGGGCACCACTGTGGCGATCCTGAAAGCCGCATTCTTGAATTTCGATCGGGAACTTATACGATACGAAGAGGGTGATGTGACATGTCGTTTGATGTTAACTCGTTTCCTGAAATTCAGTTGTGAAGTCATTTTTCAACTAGGTGTTTAGAGATACGGACCCTGACACCTGGGCTTAAGCGAAAGGTGATTGTCATTCCAGGTGGTTCAAAATGGTGTTAACAATCCATGAATGATCGATATTATGCTGATGAGTGGCGATCGTAACCAAACGTTGTATGTTGATACAGCATCTAGCAAAAACCCTCAGTTTTTTTCCATAACATACCGTCCAATAGGATTGACAAAAATTGTAATTAACGAGCGAGGTCTGATGTACGGAGAGTAGTAGAAGCATTACTGTGAAAACTCTTCGCAGAGCCCCCGTATAGCAAAGTGGAGAGCGTCAGCTTGCGAAACGTCCGCGGTTCGAGTCCTGAGATACTATTTGTTTGTACTTTTTATGTAATATACGAGGCGTGATTGGAAAGTTCTAAGACTGGGCTTGTAATTTTAAAAATGGCAATACTTACAGGCTATTGCAATGGATCTCCTTCAAAGTAGTCCCCTGCTGCCTGAACGCACCGATTCCAACGGTGTTTCCACTTCTGGAAGCATTCCTGAAAACTATCTTTCGTAAGGATGTGAAGAACTCTCTCCGTATTTGCCTGGATGTCTTCAACTGAGTAAAATCGCTTCCCTTTCAGCAACAATTTTAATTTAGGAAACAGGTAGAAGTCGGCAGGGGCCAAATCAGGGGAATAGGGCAGTTGCGGAAGCACAGGAATGTTGAATTTGGCCAGAAATTCCTGGATCGATAACGCACAATGCGCCGGTTCACCCCTTTTGCGCAATTAACAATCTGCCACGACACACACACACACGCTCGCCCGCACTCAATAGGTTGCTACGCTGTACTGAACAAAGATATCGCAGTGATTCTTTCAGCACTTATCAAGGACACACCACGCTACCGCTTCCACGCTAACGGGCAATTATATCTACTCCTCTTGAGCAGTAGCGCCACCTGTCTTAAAACTTTCCAATCACACCTCGTATGTGCTTTTTCTATTCGCATTCTACTGTTTTCTTCATTTATTTAAAATCTGCTAATTGACATAGAACAATAGTATTTTCACATAAACAAAAGAAAGAGTATGAAAATACGAATAAATAAACGGTAGCAGTACACATTCAAAATTGTTATTATTATTACTAAAATAACATAACCACTGGCGTAACAGGCCTATAGGCACTGAGTCTTCCCCAACGCCATCTGTCCGTGTTTGATGGAACTACGTCCACCTGAGTAACGGCTGTGTGGTCAGCGTACCGAACCACGAACATATTATTATTACTGATTTGTTTATTCTCATTTGAATACTGTTCCTCTTCATGTGAACTATGTATATTAGCAGATTTTTATTAAATGAAACAAAAAGAATGCGAATAAAAGTAAAAAGGTTACAAAACAATAAAATTCACTCTAAAGCATTTGTAAAACAACATTTGCACAAGTACTACAGAAAAAGTACTAAAATTACTTTCATAACCGGGACTTGAACCGTGGACGTTTCGCACGGTAAGCTAATGCTTTCCTGCTTCCTGCACGCGGGCTCTGCGAAACAGGGTTCACAGTAATGCTTCTGCTACTCTCCGTTCATCAGACCTCGTTCATTAATTAACATTTACGCCCTTCCTATTGGACAGTAGGTTCTAGAAAAATATATAGGCCTAGGGGTTTTACCAAATGCTCTATCGATATACAGAGTCTGAATTTTTGACATTTGGATGTTTGAGCGCAAGAAGGATTTGATTACTCAAAAACGGGCCGAACGAACTTCAGTTGTTTAGGCCGATGAGTGCAATGGTGTTACAACACATCCATTAAATACATTGACCACTCTAGGTGTGGAACATTCGGGAAAGCATACAACAGTGTTAACCCTTGGCAAACGCAAGGAACAAAGATACTTATTTTCATGATTTTAAAATACTTTGTCGATAGCAGTTAGTCATGACCTTCGGTTTCTAAGGGAATGCCTGCGTAGCACTGAATGCATGCCACAGTAAATGTCGGCCTCCATCGATCTACAGCTTGCAAAATACACTTCTCACTCACGTCTAACCATAAACAGTCACGAACTGCCATCGTACTCGGCACTGGGTTCAATTCCTGTCGATGGACCTGCTTTATAGGAACTGGTAGCCAATCAGTGCTCAGTTTAAATTCGGTCGTGTAATATACATGTCCAAAAAATAGGGCAAAGGCTATTGGTTCGTCTTATATAGACAATTAAAAGATCAACCAGTTTGTCTAAATAGTATCATTATGTGATGTGTAAGGGAATCGTGGCACTATGCTTGCATGGATGACTTCTTTGACTGGTGTTACTGGTGTATAGTCAGTGAACTGTGTTATTTATCACGAATGAGTATCGTGGTTATAAACCGAATCTAGCTTCACAACCATTTCAGTAATGAGCTGGCTCGTCCGACTGACTGCTATGTTTTACTGGTCAGTGCAAAGGGTAGGTCAGGTAGTAAATATTTCCGCTACCACTGCTAGCCCTGTTACTAATCTATAATCTACCTATGCGGTATTGCATCTGTAAAGCCATGTTGTCATCAGTGCATGTTTGCACCGGCTAATTACTAATCATTGCCCTAACAATCGAATAACCAAGCTGCTTTAAAAACTTGCTCCTCGTTCCAGCCATTGACAGACATGTCTATCATGTTACTGTGCTCCTTTTATACAGCACTGGTTTTATGCGCATGCTGTTCCATCTGTGTGCTACATGCTGTACAGGAAACCGATCTATATTTACCTAATGCATGTGACATATGTGTCTTATATGCACCATGTGTAAATTTATTGTACTACCAGTGTTTTTGAATAGCTAATCTACGTAATTACCTATGGGTGTACTTCAGTCTTTGCTACATATTTTATAGGTGAATGACACGTCAACGTGACTACCGTGTTCCATCTTTGGACTTGGGTCTAATTTCACATACTCATTGGTACGGGTTTTACATTCTGCATTACGTAACTGACAACTACGCAGTATATTTAAAGACTCGGTTTATTTCCGACAGGATTCTGTATGACTTTCTTAGGTGTGGTCTATACTATGGCTGTACAGTATATTACCAGTAGCTGTGGTGGACAAGACAGGCAATTCAATCTATATTAATAACACGAAGTGATATTGTCGGCTCGTTGCGGTGACATCATACTTTTCGCGATGAACTTGCGAGTTCCATAAGCCATAGAGTAAGTAAGTAAGTAAGTATTATATTTATTAATATATTATTACTCTGAAATCACGTCGCAGGAAGAGGTAAACAAGTGTTTGGTTGTTACACAGCATTTGTCCTCTACAAGAGCTATCAGTTTACTGCCCTAGTTATACACTACTTGCCAGGAGTACTTACCTATTGTATAGTGTACCAGCGAATTACAGAATATATCGATAAGATTAGCTACGAAAGAACATACCGGTACTTTACAGTCTCTAATCCATTTCTACAGCGCTCCATCTACATGTTTGACTTTTAATACTGAGTGTTAGACACCCCGCAATACGCTAAGGAAGTGTCATTTGTATTTCTCTAACCATCTACGTTTGAATTCTCGAAATCGGTTAACAAACAGCAAAGATATAGCAAAATCAAACTTTCAGTATTTTTGCAGTGTTTATTTTCGAGTTTTATAAGGTTTGTATGCAGTCAAAAATGTCTTAGCATTTAATCTAGATTATTATATTTTTATTGGTATTTACACAGTTCTTTTCATGCCCTTTCTGCTCAAATACTGATCCTTTAATTTCCTTCTTACCACAATACTAAAAGTTTTCTAAAGCTGTTTTTAATCCCCGCACGACAGGCTTTCCCATTCAGAAATCTTCATCTTTTATTACCATTGTATTCCTTCCTTTTCCCTCAATCCTTAACGATTGTACCCTCAACTGGTCTCATTAATCTGCTTCCTTTTCCGTCATTGTCTGGTCTTCCGCCTTTGATATCTCAAGACTCTTTGTGACCTTGTTCCACGTTTAACTGGGTTACGTTCGTTCGCCGTTTTATGTTTTATTCTTACAATGTTCTGCGATGCATCTTTTGAATTCACGTTAGATTGTCCAGTCAACTGTAATACATCTTATTCACTGATGAGACCAATTCCTTTCCGCTGTTTCACTTTATAGCGTTATTGATGTGTCCGTTTCGAAAGACTTCTATCAGATCTTTCGATTTATCATCTGAAGTGGTCTCCTCCCCATATCTAGCATTTTTTTATTCATTTCACATATGGAACATCATGGACTATATTCCATACCGAACGCCATTTGATTTCTAATCCCAGTAAAATCACTGTTGCGTAAATTCCACGATTCGTAATATCGTTTATACCAATAATAGACTCATGCCATCGTCTTTTATCACGCTTCTGTAGTTACTAACCCTTTATATCATATTTCTTTAGATCACTTTGTTTCGTTAGTGTGAATGACTTTTGTGATCTGCTCTGCAAAGAAAAGGAACGAGAAGAAATAAAAATAAGGGTTTAATTCTATCACTGAACCCTCTCCAATAGAGAGACCCTCATAGAAAGGATGTAAAGAAATCAAAGGGAAACCGGTTTGCCTCTTTTTTCCTTCCGTGAAGTTCATTCAATAGAAATGAAAAAGAAAAGAACATACTGAAGAAAAAAGAGAGGTACACTTAAGTTCGCTTTGACAACTCTTTCTTTGCATTTCAGAGATGAATTAACATGCCTGCGAACGGAACTGGAAATGCCCTTTCCTCTTCCTTCACTATAAATGGCTTCACATCCCTTGGGTAAAGAAAGGAAAAAGCAGCAGATCACAGACTAAGTTTTCATATACTCTCGAAAGTCTCGTGCAGAGCAAGCCTGGTGCGGAAGAATGAGCAAAGAAATGTTCCGTTGTTTCTTTTTCCTTGGTTTGAAAACCTCATATAATGGACAAAACATTTGTAACAGTGAAAACATGTAGTATTGAAAGAGTAAACCCAAACTGCAGTTATTTTCTTCCATGTACGTAATGTCAATAGAGATAAAACATGCGTATCAGAAAGGCTATATGCTGTCCCAGTACATATTAAGCCTACAGCCAATTGACTACAGATGGATGATACTGAACATAAGAAGTAATTACATTAAACCTGACCAAATACGCAATAATGCTCGTAATATCCCAATTGTCATTCTATAACCAATACCTGTTGCTGTATTAGACAGTCAATTGGCAGGCTAATTGGGAAAAAGTAACAAAAAGCTAAGTGCATTACGATATCCATAATACTCGCAAGCTGTAGCCCATCATAACAGCAAATGTATAGCATGATTCTAAATAATAAGAATATATAGTGTAAATAGCCAAATACTCTAATAGGCTAGTATTGTTTGCCCCTGATTCCTGCGATGGGTGTAACCCAACGGACATCCATTAATTATTACAGCTAACAATTGGTGCTGTTCTATGCATACATATGCCACAAGTATACTGATCCACACCTGAAACACTACGTAGCATCACAGCCTTCGTCTCTCTGAAAATACAGTGTTCCTCACATTATTAGACTGTTTTTATTAATAATTTAATCAAATGTAACTAAAGTTTAATCAATTTATCACGAATTTCCACTCGGATCTATTAATTAATTGTACCATGTTATCTACTCACGGGCCGCAGCAATGGTGTGCGATTGATTTGACGATCATTCTGGAAACTCCCAACGCATGATTTGGCCCCCAGATCGCCAGATATGAACCCTTTCGAGCACTTGTGGGATTTTATAGAACGAGCTATTCGTTGCCTGGTCCTCCACCTGCAACAACCACCGAATTTTGGACGGCTGTAGTGCATACTTCTCTTGCGAGACCGTTATTTATACCCTTTAATTATCTTAATCTGGTCCCGACGTAGGGAAGTGGCGTCTCCATCACCCAGTCATTTTTATTGGCTGCAATCAGCCCTGCCAGCTGCTAACATCGTTGCTTTATATGGAAAGTCCAACAGCAGGGCCAGAGTTGCTTCTCTTTTGAGAATGTTATTTGCCAGTTGCGTAGGGATTGGCTACCTGATCGCAGGTCTACATACGGCAACGTGATGCTGCTACATCACAAAGCCCAAGAAGCAGACCATCGCTAGTCGTAATGGCGTAGGGAAATGGCGACCTCATTGTCCAGTGGCACAGTGTTCCCAATTGCCGAAAACCTGGCCAAAATATGAAGATTTAATTCGATTTGCATAGAAATTTGGATATATGTTTTTTTGAGGACGTTGATTAAGATTAGGGAATCCAATATGGCGGACCAATTTTGATAAAGGTGTTCCGATTTGCATAAAAATTCGTATATAGGGGTTTTGAGGACGCTGAGTAAGAATATGGAATTATATTTTTGAAAAACAAAATGGCTGATCCAATATGTGGTCCCTAATGCTGAAAAACGTGGCCAAAAGTCGAAACTGTTTTTAAACACACACACACACACACACACACACACACACACACACACACACACACACACACACACATATATATATATATATATATATATTTGAATATATTTATTTCAAATTTGACTTTATTGTTTGAATCCCAATATTTTCAATTAATCCCAACAACACATTGTTCATTGTTCTTGGCATTGATGTTGTCTTTAATCATACAAAAATGTTCTCTTCCCGTTAAAGACATTGTTTCGACTTCTTGTGGAGACTTCTCTAAAAAAAAGTATCTAGATAATAATCAATTAAGAATATTAAATAATATGATCATAAATAATTATACTAATAATAACACTAATATTAAATAATTATATGACGGCATACTTACATAATTTTTACGAACTGATATAATTAATGGAATAGCTGGTTGTAACGATGTGACTTTTGAACAACATTTAATACGATTCAAATATCGGCTTACTTTATATAGTTTCCTCTGATTGTAGTGTATTATTTATTTATACGTATGACCGACCTCGCATAGAAAATGTCAGTGACATCTGCAGTTAACAAAATAAAATTCTTACATTAAGGTGAATGGGGTTATTCACCTGATATAAATAAAAATAAAACAAATGTCAATGATTTAACTATTTTCATTTGAAAGATATAACAGATTATTTACTAATTTCTTTGAAATATTGTTGAAACAAACTATCGACAATTAATTTTACTGCACTGAGAAACATGAACGGAACACTATTGACGTGACAGTCTTAGACTTAAATGAAGGATCCTTCTCAATTGTTTGTTCTGATTGTTAAATCCAATGAATAGCTCGTTTTCATTGGTTTTCACACTTACAGTCTTGAGACTGTTGTCTTTACGGTCTAGAACTGTTGTTGCTGCAATCACTTGTTCTCAGTGTAGTAATAATAGAATATATCAATAATAACAATACAACCAATAATTTCCCAACTGGGGAACTGAAGGTCGTGGACTGTTTGATGTCTTTCATACACACAACTGCTGTCTTGCCGAAGAACAATTGAGAATAAACAAAAACGGGCAAGAATGGGCAGCTGCTTATTATTTTTAATTTAGCAAACAATGATTTCCGAAGCAGGAAATATTAATTTTCAGGTGGGATCTCCTTGAACTTTTAAATTATATATCGTGAACCTTTTACGATACTATAAATTACCAACTGTTTCAATTGTTTAAATAATATTATAATAACTTTAATTATTGCATATATATTTAGAAATGTAGGAATACGCTTACTTTCAATATATATTTCTATGATAATGGCAGTTGCACTAACGTAGGCACACACATATTATGCACAATCAAACGTAATGATATATGGCGCCTTTGAAATTGACGTGCGCGACTTCACTCTTCACGAGAGATTATAAAAGTCACCTGCTCACTTTGAGCGTTATAAATGCTTGTTTCCAAGGCTACAAGTACCAAAATAATTATTTAGCAACTTAGAAGTCCCATACTCAAACTTTTTTTGGGGAAGCATTTTGGCCACGTTTTCGGCATTTGGGACCACTGTGAGTCGGTTTTAGTTGACTGCAATCAGTCCTGACAGCTGCTAACATCAATGCTGCATATGGGAAGTCCAACAGCAGAGTTGCTTCTCTGTTGGTAATCAGTTACTTCCCAGTTGCCTAGGGGATTGGCGACCTCATCGCAGGTCTACGGACCGCAATGTGATGCAGCTACATCACATAGTCCAAGAAGCAGACTATCGCTGCTCGTAATGGCGTAGGGAGTTGGCGTTCCCATCGTCCAGCCGGCTTATGCTGGATGAAATCAGCCAAAAACGGCGTAGGGAATTAGCGACCACACCGTCAAGTCGACTTTTGCTGGCTGAAATCAGGCCTAGCAGCTCAACATCAACGTTGCTAGATAGGAAGACCAGCAGAGAGGATTTCATTTCATTCACTTCATTTTTTATTTCATCTAATCTTCTGCTGCGAGTTCTCTCCCCGCAATGAAAGGAGGATGTGTTAGAATGTATTTGCATTGATTTTTTGATGATGGCCCCTGGGGTAATTGGAAAGGAGGCGGAACCATTGGATAGCGCCTAGTTCTTAACGGCAGATTTTGGATGGTCTAGGTCGTTGATGCTGGGAAGTGCACCACTAGGAAGCTATCCAGACCTTTGGTCTCGATTGCTGATTTTCAGCTTGCTGACAAGGGTGATGAGGGTAGGACCAGACAGCCTCGTTGGCTCCTTCGAACGAAGACGGAGGAGTCTGAGCATTTCCTGTTTTTTCACCATGGCTGCACCACATCCTAAAAACAAGTCGCCTTCGCGAAAAGCGGAGATTAACAAGAGACAGAATGAAGAGAAAGTCACTGATGTAAGTAAGAAGGAGCATACAGCTAATGAATCAACCAGTGAAAAGGAAGAGAAATTAGTAGTAGATGAACAGACAAGTATCGTACCGAATATCGCACGATATCTTGTAATTAAAGTACAGAACGAAACAGGAAGTCCAGATGGTTTGAAGGGGTTACCCCCTTTAACATGTTAAAAAGCTTGGCAACGGCACCCTATTAGTGGAGACGTCTAATGATAAACAAATAACTAATGTCCTAAAAATGACGTCCCTAGGCGCATTTGAAGTTCGAGTTGAACCACACCGTCAACTGAACTTTAGTCAGGGCGTAATATATTGTCGGGACTTCAAAAAAGTCCCTGAAGAGGAGATTAAAAATGAACTCGCCAGCCAAGGTGTAGTTAATGTTCAACGCATTAAAACCACAGAAAAAGTGGCGAACTCCATTTCACAGGGTTTCTAATTTTGACGATTGCCATGCCACAGCTTTCTACGGACGTGAAGGACGCTTTCTAATGCTTGCCTGTCCGTCCTTATACACCTAGTACGCTCCGCTGTTTTAAACGTCAACACTATGGACATACCAGCATGTCCTGTAACGTGACCTCTGCTGTATGTGCAATTTGCGGAACCAGTAACCACGGTGTGGATCCTTGCACCTCACTGAAGCCCCAGAGTGTTAATTGCAAGGGTGAGCACACAGTCTGGTCGCGTGACTGTCCCATTTTTAAAGAAAAACGAACTCGAGAGCTGATAGTATCAGAGAAAATATCTGCTGGTGATGCTAAACGTCGATTAAGAGAGTCTCAGCGCACCCTTCCATCTGGTGTGTTTTCACAAGTAGTAGCAATAACACCAGTTAAAACTGTCTCGGTTGACACCCAGACAGTTAATGTGTCAACACAAACAGTCTCTCATGTACCTGTAGACCAGCCGAAGCCTCCTAGAGGCTCTCAGACTCCTCGCAATATGCCGACGCAGGTTGCGGGGCAACAAGCACTTTTGCAGAGCTCTAGAACTCCACGGCTAAGTCTACTTTTAGTCCCAATATTTTTTCAAAACTTGCACGAGCTTCGCCTCTCGCGATAAACATTAAGCGTCTGACATGTTTTGGCTGCTCAGTTAGCTCAAGAAAAGTCTCCACATACTATCGATCAACCAAGTTCATCTTTGACCTGAGACATGATTGAGAACATTCAACCAAGTACATCTTTGACCTCAGACATGATTGAGAACAATCTGATGGATACGGATTGGAATCATGTGGGAAGGAAAAGGAACCTAAACTTAGAAGGTGATATTTTTCTTGATTTTCATCATATTTTTTGCAGTTTTTATGATCCCCGTCTATTTGAGATGATTATGCCATTTATCTGTTAAGTTTTATGCTGTATTATCTTGTGAAGGCTCATTTAGAGCCTTCCTGTTTTTAACTTGTTATGCCAAAGACTCTATACATCTTTAGTTTTTATTAATCGTTATACTGGCCATTTACACAAGTGAGCTGTTTCTGAAGACCTTTTAGTTCTTCAGCTTTTATATAATTTTATTTAATTAACAGCTAAGTTTTGACGTGACAAAGATAAGGGGCTTCCCCCGATCGGGAAGGACGTAAACCATTGTGCTACAGTTACCACCCATAAAATTGATTTTATATTTATCTTAATATGGTAGAAATCTCTGATATATAAAAATAATTTACTTGATGTCATAAGATTTCCAATTCAACTTAACATATGCGCAGATAAATTAATTCTGTGGTACTTTACATTCAAGATCTCTTTTTATTGCTGTTGCCATGCATGGCACGGTACAGGTATTAAAAAAAATAACAATATTATCCTACCCAAACGAGAGAGTAAAAGATAAAATGAAGGCTATAGATATGAGATTTCAGACTGAGAAAAAAGTCAGTGTACATCTAACAACAACTTAGAACTTTAGTTGGCAACATTGTACAAAGTGTTGTGGGAACGAGAAACAATAAACGCATTCAACCTTACACAGATTATTCCATGTGATAGTTGTTAGAAATCAATACAATCTAACTAGCTTCCATAAACAATGTTCGTAATTAATGATATCATCTCTACTTCTAGATTTACTATGAAGTGTGCATGTGTGAGAAAGTGAGAGGGAGTAGGAGAAAAAAGAAAATGGAAACTGAAATAAAGGACTGCGCATGTTCCTTATCCACTGCTCGTCCCATCATTGACTTAAAATCGATACCACAGTTCTATCGTACAAAAGAACTGATGAATGAAATACATGTGGAATGGACTTTTTAATTTCCCGGTAGGAAACTTCCTAAAAATCATTTTTTTTTAAATTAATAATTATTTTTTTATTTAATAATGCACTAAAAAGGGAAAAACTAAGCTGACTTTATACCCTGATATGTTTTCAACTATTTACACATTTTCAGAATTATGTAACTAAAAATAAAACTGCTTATTGAAAATAATTCTTATGTTAACATTACTTAATAGTAATTGCGTGTATTTGCTATGATAAGTAGTAAGTTATGTTAATAATAAAATCATATAATTTTCTATTAGCACTCCACGCTTTTACTTTTAATGGCAAGTAAGGAGCCCAGTCGAGGGACTGCGCAATGCATATAAGCTATCTCCAGGATTCAGCAGCGAACATGCTATATGTATGATTAATGTTCCGTTGTAAAAATTGTTGAGACCTTTCCAACGACACCTCAACCACTTTCCTAGTCCTAGTAGTTCCTGAGATCAAAGTTGTCGATAGACGGACAGACGGGCGGAGCAAGCGCATATGGCTTCACAACCTTGCTGCTGAAGCCTAAAATATGTAAGTATATGAGAAAAAGCTAAATTTCCCTTATTTTTTAAAAAATAAAAGAGGGTTTTTAAATTTCTTTTACGTTATCGTTATTTTATCCTCTTTAGTCACAAATAGTTTTGTAACCGACATTTCAAACAATTTTCTTTTTGTTAAAGCATGCACAATGGCACATAATTTTTCATCCATCATTCAGCCGAAGTAGTTGTAGTAATTCCAAACTTCGTTTGAATAAGTCATTTTTGTCGCAAAATGATGAAAATCTGTGAATTTTACTTTAATTTTTAACCAGATACATAAGTCACACTGCAGCAAACAACCACCTTATACACTACTTTAAATAGTGTCTAGAAACGAAAAGAACATTATTAATAGTTTGGAGAATATTACGATGTAAGAGAATAACTATTTACATAATAATAAATATAAAATATATTTGTTTAATTAGAGACCCAAGTTACAGCTGCTAAGTGCAGCCTACAATAACTAATGGATAGTTTTGACTTTAGTTTCCCGGAAAACTGGGAAATTTTCCCCTAGAGGCTAGTCATATACTGTCATCAGATTCAAGACTGCGTTAAGTTTTAAATCTCTATGTAGCCTGGAAGTGGGTTAAAAATGCAAGATTTGTTTCTCACAACCCCCACCACCAGTGACGTTACAGAAAAGCGTGTGAAAAGCGGTCATCTGAATGCGGAATGACTTACTACATATCAGGGTATAAAGTCAGCTTATTTTTTTCCTTTATAGTGCATTTTTAAATAAAAAAAAAATCATTTTTAATTTTAAAAAAATGGTTTTAGGAATTTTCCTACCGGGAAATTAAAAAGTCCATTCCACACGTATTTCATTCATCAGTTCTTTTGTACGACAGAACTGTGGAATCCATTTTATGTAAATGGTGGGACGGGAAGTGGATAAAGAACATGCGCAGTCCTTTATTTCAGTATCCATTCAAAGGACAACAATTTAACTTGGATTTTATAATTTCCTTTATTGAAATGAACCCTATTTAGGACCTTTAACCAACTTTGGGCCAGGTTGAGTTATGGAAGGAGGGAAGTCAATTAGAAACTGCTTTGAAGGCACCATCCGGCCATAAGCCTGGTGTGACTGAAAACAGCTGGAAAGCACCTCAGTCAGTATGGACGGCTGTTGGAGTCGATCCCGGGATCTTCCGTATAATTTACTTTCTGTTGTTACGAACACAATCACCTAACAAATTCTTTTCCTTCGTTTTCTTCTCTATATTTATGTTGTTTTAGGGTAAACAGTGGCAATATGGATCA
Source organism: Lepisma saccharinum (assembly GCA_022664845.1). Classification (NCBI taxonomy): domain Eukaryota; kingdom Metazoa; phylum Arthropoda; class Insecta; order Zygentoma; family Lepismatidae; genus Lepisma; species Lepisma saccharinum. The sequence continues at coordinate 4,358 of JAGDQP010023643.1, read as the reverse complement.
CTTCTTTGCTTTTGACTACAAATTGGATATTAAATGCTTTTTATGTTAAATGACAGTATATACCTTCTTGTAACCAGTGCATTTAGTTAAAATATTAAGTAATTTAGAAAATGGTAGGCTTATAATAAAGCATAACACATGTTAATATCGCGATGTAAAATATGGAACAGTAATAAGGAATAAGTATCACAATACATTTAAAAAATCACCTTTACTGGCCTTTATTTGCAAAATCTCTCATACTAGGTTATACTTTCCAATCTCTGACCTAACTAACTTTAAAGAACTCGCAAGTTTATCCACACAATAACTGATGTTCGCCATTGAGTTCTACTTTAGACAAAATCAATCCAGTTTTCAACACAAAAACCTACCTCATCAAGATCCATTCTAACATCAACGACGTCTCGGTCCCGTCGCAACTTCCGCAGTAACGGTCAGGAGTCATCATTTCACCTTTGGTCAAGAACTCAATGAGCAGAATGCTTTCCAGAACACCGTGTATATCATTTTCCGTCCCGACACAGCTGGCGATGAATTTCGATCGGCGCTATACTCTGTGCATTCAAAAACTTCACAGACCGAACCTCGCAGTCGACAGGGCGATGGAGTAAGAGCGGCCATTTTCAGCCACTACGACAGTACTACTGCGAGCAATGTTGATTCATGACGATTGCCAAGTCATGAATCTCTCACGTACGAGCACTAGCCTGTTGCAACGCATGACCTGCTATCTATTTGCCGTGAGGGAAACTTACTTTCTGAACGGCACTCAAGTTTTGTTTTCTCTACGTTATTCTTAGCTTCTATTAATACATCGGTGTTACTTTGTAGTGCATTTATATCGTCCCCTATTAAATCTAAATCATCCGCTCATAGGAACAGTTAGTTAAGGTCACAATGTTAGTGGTCACTTTTTGTCCTCTATTACTTTTCGAATCACATGTTCTATTGCAAAGTTAAAGGCTAGTGGCGATAAGACATCACCTTGTTTCAATACGCTGCAAATCTCGATTTTATCTGGCATATTCTGTTTATGGGGTTATTGAAACACAACCTCACTAGCTGAACATATTTTCCGGAATACCAAATCGTACTAGGATACTGGATAGTTTTATTCTTTCGATAGAATCATATGCTTTCTTAAAATCAATGAACAAACAGTGAACCGCCCAACTCTATTCCCATTTCTTCTCTAATATTTGTCTCAAGGCGAAAATCTGGTACAACGTAGTTACTTTTTTTTTTTCTGAATTCACTTTGGATTATTTCATCTACGTACACGCTTAGGTGTGTTAGCAGGATATTACTCAACACTTTGTAGCATATTGGGTGTAAAGAGATTACGTGGTAATTATTACAGTCGGATTTATCGCTTTTTCCACACACCGGAACTATCACGGAGGTTTTAAATGCTTTTGGAAGCTCCTCCTTTTTCCAGACAGCACTTATCAGTGTATTTAGTTATTTGACACCTGCTTTAGTAAATTCAGCTGGGATGTGGTCAATTCCTGCTGGTTTCATTTTTACAATCTTTTTCAAATTTTTTACCTTGATGTCGCTAGGTTCGGGTATCCACATTTCTGTGTTATCAAAAACTCTTTCTGCGCATCGAGTACTTTTCTCGGGTCCGCTTGAAGATCTGCATGTTCATTTCTAATCATTCCTTGCAACCTTTTCTTAACGAATTTACCCCTTTGCATTGATCTCATGCAATTTGCTTCCACGTTCTCCTCTATCTACTGAATTTTCTGCGTCAAATATTTTCGCTTTTTGTTTCTAAACCAGCATGTGGCGTCACTATAGTTATTTGAATTTGCATCTGTTTTACTGTTAGTCATCGCTGCCGTGCTTGTTTTCGTTCCTCATGAAGCTTATACCCAAATTAAAAAAGCGAAATTACGCTTGATTTGAGTGGAAAGAAAGAACACTATTTTTGAGTGAATTTTCATCGGAGAAAATACGAAAATTTCCACATGAAAAAGATGGGAATTACGGCAGTCCATTTCAATGAAAATGTTGACATATTACATACTTTTTTTGGTGAATTTCTATATATTCAAATAAAGTTTTCATCTTTTGAACACGAAAACGACGCAATAAAATATTGAAAATGTAAAAAGATGCAAAAGGAATCATGTATTCACAAATAATAAGAAAAAATGTACTTGGGAATGAAAAAGAGTAAACAAAAATACTAAAACTGGAAGAGTTTTGAACCCGGTACCTTCTCGCCAGCTATCCAACACCTTAACTCCTCAGTCCAACAGGGATAATACGCCTTCGGGATGGTTTCTTTTATCTCGTCAGGTACTTGAGAACAACGTTCAAATGTTTCTTGTACATATATTACTTCTGACGTCTTCTGGTATATTTTTCTCGCTCTGTCAAGTTTGAAGAATCAATGACAAATCGCTTTTTTAAGTTTGAAAAAATAAAAAACAGCAAAAACAGCGAAATTCCATCAAGAAAGAGCACATTTTACAAGGCGAGAGTGTTTTGTTAGAAACCACTCTTTTTCTATTGAAAATTCCGCTCTACAAAAAAGCGGTCCATCTATTCACTCTAAAAGAGTGAAAAATCCGCTCTTTTGATTTAGCGTGTAAGACATGTTTAATGAAAGCAATATGTTTTTCTACCGTTTCTTCTCATCTACACGTTCTTTCGCTGTGCAATTCACTAAGTGACGAATTGGCTAGCACAACTTATTCACATAAATTTCACTATCAATGTCATACTTATTATTATTCGGGTCGGCTAAACTTTCGAATCAGTTTGATATTTAGAGTTAATAATCTGCCATTAAATTATTATTCAATCCTTTTTTATTTTCTGAAAATTTATATAAACACAAACCCTACTGAATTTAAAAATATTCATGTCTCTGTCAAGTACCTAGTAGGATCCTAGTACAAATCGTCGGAAAAGTGGGTGGGTCCCGAACCATCCACTTAGCTTCCTCCATTTGTGTCCCCCACCTAGATTACAATAACTACATGCCAGAATACAATAATCCGACAATTTTGATTGACTTTATAAATTAAACCCCAAAATGAGGATCAATTTTATTTCATAATCCTACAATCCTGGAAATTTACACAGAACGACTTTTCATGCGTGGGATCGCTGCGTGCGTAGCATGCGTCAACCGATTTTCTTAGGGTGGCTTTCGTGTACGCGTTTGCCGCCTACGTTGTATGAGATGTTTCTGAAATTAACATTTTAACCTTAAATTATAGTATTAATTACGATTTATGCAGTGGCCGATGATAATAATATTTACACAATTGATGTTCAACATAGAACAAACTTTTTATCTATACAGTGTATATTCTATGCGATGAGCGGCGATAATATTTTACACAAGCAATGTCCAATATGATACCAACTTTTATGGTCATACTGTGTATATTTTAGCTGACACAAGCGCATATGTTCATTGTCCCACCTTCTTTTGTTGAGAATTAAATTAAATATTTACCCCTGTGGTTAATATAATATTATTCTTCCGTATGAATATCCTATCCTTGATAATCAATGAATTTAGATTGATTTATAACCATGGACAGAAATAAACTCGCAAAGAAATGGAGAGGGATCAATCGGGACGTTGGCAACCTTGATCAAGATAATCCACACTCGAACCCGAACCGTGCTGCTCTGTCAAGTATTATTCCGAAGTACGAGATGTTACCAGTGGAGCAAGAGAGATCGCTATAAGCTGCTGAAAACAAGGTAAATGGTCAAAACATTTGTAGTCTTCCGCCTCCCACTGCTTTTCCTCTCCAAGTTTAAAGAAAAAACACGAAGTCAAATAAAAGAAGAAGAAAAAAGAGTAATTAAACAAAAATAGTAGATGACATCAAAAAGTATGTCAAACAAATCACACGTGTATGAACAGAGCAGGCCATAAAATTTGATATTGTTCACAGTTGTATAAACAAGGGAAGGTGCCCGTTATTTCCTCCCCTACCTTTGAGGAAGTCGTAAGTATTTGACATCTCTTCCACCTGCGAACTGCACCAGGCGTGAAAAAAATGTTTATTTTGAGTCGCATTGTCATCTTTAAGGGTAGACACTGAACCAAACATAACTTGTATGAGATGGGAAAGAGATTTGAAGACAGTGGAGACAAGACGTTGTCTGAGGAACTCTGTAATTAGATTTTGTAGTGAACGAGTATGTAAGAAAAACAAAAACAAACATTTTTGATTTGAGAAGGAGAACGAGGTAAGAAGAGTTTTATTATTTCTATACCTAATTTTATATAAGAATAGATGTATGTATATTAAAATATATAAGAATAGATTATATCTAACGATATTTTACTATATCTTTGATATATAGCTTTATATATA